>JYFJ02000771.1:49661-109207 GCA_000934665.2 Catajapyx aquilonaris | reverse complement strand
TACGTCCTTGATAATAATTAATTTTTTCAAAGAATTCACTTCACTGCACTGGCACAATATTTGTCTTGCACAAAAATTAACATGCCCTATTTTTGCGTAGGACAAAAATCTTGGACTCGGAAATGGATGTGGACAATTCGGAAAAATATCACAATTTTCAGAACTTTGTTTTGGAACTAATCTTGGGTCGCTTTTTTAAATTTTTTAAAATTTGCACTTTCTGGGAGTGTCCTGCCACTAAGTTTTACATAAAAAAAGCAATCTGCTTAATACTTGTTTAAAAAATTTGCAACATCAATAATATTAGTGAGTAACCAAGGCTCGAAAATGCAACGCAGATTTTTACAAGAGATGCTTCGGTTACGGACTGAAAATAGCAATTTCCCTTTTTGAAAATCGCAAAATCGAAATATTAAAATTTATCAGAAACTATCCACAAGTAAGTGTAGAGAATTTTCAGACAAAAACATGCGGCTGCTGGGCAAACCATCCGAAGCAGGTCAGAAACCATCTGAAACAGACAGGACACCACCCAAAACTGGTATGATTTCAGCAAAACGCACCAGAAACCAATGGTTTCACTTTCAGTAAACCGTGTACACCGGTCTACAAAAAGATATTGGTCCAAGCTACAACTCTACCTGCAGAGCCCTTCGACCATGTATACTAGTATACATGGTCGAAGGCACAGCCCTAGCCAGACAGAAATCATGTTCGTGTCTCCATCTGTGCACCTAGAGGGAAACTGACTGCTCATCAAGTTCCATTCCATCTACAAGGCTGACTGCCTCACAGCCAAGTCGAGATCTCCAAACGTTCCATGAAAGGACCGTATCTCAAAGCACAGTGAAGAATACACTAGTAGAGGCCACAACTCACAAAATAACTCACTTCCTTATAATATTGAAGTTTTACGAACAACAGTTTCCTTTATTTGGAAATAAGGGGCCACCTTTTGCATCATCCTATGTTAAGTTTTCAGAAGCATTGCTGGATTGCCCTAAACCAGGATTATTCAACTAGTTTATGAAAAGGTCCAGTATTCACCTTTCCTGGGCCATTGAAGGTCTGGACCCGCTTCCCCCCTTCTGGGTAAAGATATGGATTATATATGGTACCCCAGGGTTAATTTTTAAAAATAGAAACATGCGCAGCAAGACAGGACATACGAGACATTTTCGCCCCGTATGATGTCCTGTAGAGGCGCGTAGACAGAAAATATTTCGGAGGGGGGACCATTTCATAAGCACACGGTGAACAAGCTGTAAAGGGCGGGGAGCAAGCCTGCCACAGGCAGAATTTTTTTGGCCGGTTCAAGGTCACACGAGCTTAGGTGAATGTGGGCGATTTGAATGGGTGTGTATTTGATGAAATTGGTAACACTTTTTCAAAAAAATCATGAATTAGTAATTTCTAATGCTATTTCAAACTGTCCTGTATATCGTCGCAGTCCAGACAAAATTGGTCCGCCAGATGAATAGCCCTGCTCTAAACATTAAGATTAAGTAATATATTAACACTAAGGTATAATGACAAAATTAAGTAATGATTTCATAATTATTTCGAAATTTCAACATGTAGGGCCTACCTAAATATTGCTAAAAAGTTTCTCGCCAAGGGAAAACTTCATAATAATGACAATAATAATCCGGGTAGTGCTTGACCTCTAAGAGTCTAAGGTATGTAGCATGGACCTTTATTGTACCTTTGATATACAGTGGAACATATTACTTGAACCCCCGGGCCCACGAGCAGAATGACAGGAGGGGATGTGCAAGGTGCAGTGCAATGTTGTTGCTGTGGTCATTTTGTGAACTCCCCTGGGTGGTTTGTCTTAACGGAGATACCACCCGAGACAAGGGCAGAGATGACCCCAAACTCTGCACGAGATGAAGGGGGTAACCCCGGGTTGGGATCGAACCCGGGACCTTAACATCCGTGGGCACATATGTTACCGCAGCAAGGGAAAACTTCATGCCACTCTAAACATGAGATTTATTATCCTGAATTTTTCTAACTTACAGCTAAGATATCTTGTTAGGTTTGGAGTGGATTGATGGATTCAGATAATATGGCAGGTCTGAACCGACTCATGACTTTGCATGATCTGCAGAAGACGAATATTTTGACTTGCTTATTGTTCACAAAAACTAACTTTTAACAAAATCAATTTCACAACACTAGCTTGCATGACAGTAATAGTGCCCACACATTGGCTTCACCATTGTTAATTTCACTGACCAATATGCAACTCTAAAAATTGGATGTTTTCTGGCATTGCCATTAAAATTAAAATTAGCATCTTTGTAAGCTTCTGGCCCCTTCTGTAGTTAAGTTAAATGTGAATGAATTACTAATGACACCTTACCGGATTGATTTTGCCATTCCACATAATTATGTAGTAATTTTTAGTGGAGGCAATTCCTTATGTCTGGTGACAAAGTGAAACCCCCCTATTCCCTAGTTACACTTTTAATTATGAGAATCCTAATTAGAATGCAATTTTCCCCCCATAAAATCAGCACTGAAGGGATTTGCAACCTTCCATAATATTAATTTGATTCCTTCCACCACGTGTCAATGATGGGCTGCATGTAGCTGTCCCCTAAATCTTATAGTCATTTACACAGAAGACAGCATTTTCAAATGGTGAAACGTCATGCACATTCATGGGTGTCTACACATCATCTAACTGTCTACACAGTGTTTCAAACATGCAACTCTTTTTGGGCATCATCCATTATTATCCAATGATCAAACAGTATCTCCACCCCACAACACAATAACAGGACTGTACCTTGATATCTTTAGTAGCCCACAAGTTGTGTACGAGATGGAGGCTCCTCTGCCTGTGAGTGAGGATAGCAACAATGGAGTCATGTCCTCTCAATATGGAGGAAAACACCTCTGCTTCTGACATCTGTGGTTGTGTGGAGGCTGGAGGATGATCACCCATGAGGAGACCCTCCAGCAGACCCATTTCTTCCAGGCCCATCTGGTGGTGGAAGCCCACACCACTCTGCAGACGCTTCTGCAAGAAAAAAAAAATGCTGTAATTAGTTCCTTATGGAATTCATTTTATAAAGGTGCATTTTCAAATAGATGAAGTGAGATGTACAGGTCAACACATTTAAATGCTGCACTTGGGAACACAACTCACAGGCAAAAAATCGTTCAGCTGCAGTCCTGCGGGTTTTTCTTGCATGATTGGCACGTAATCTATGCGCTCTTGTTTGTCTATATCAGGCGAAGGTGGCCCCGATGATGGTGGAAGGTGGGGTTGATGTTTCGTGGGTGGTGGGGGTTTTGGAGGGGGCATACTGGATGACACAGGAGGTACTGGTGTAGATCTGGTGAGGGAGGAGCTGCGAGCATGTGGAGGATCCAATCTGTGGAGGGCAGGTTCTGAAGGGCAGTGCCTTAGTTGCTGCTGCTGTTGACCTCTGAAGGAAGAGACAGAGGAAGAGGAGGAGGAGGATGGTGGCCCACTGTTGTTGTTGTTATCTGGTAGAGAATTTTGCCTGTGGCATGGCTGAAGGGAGGCAGGAGCAGTGGGAGGAGGCTGGGAAGAGTCAGGTCCCAGGCTCCCTCCAAGGCTTCCCCTGCGTCGATGGACCAAGGCAGGTGACTTAGGCTGCAACCTGGTAGTGGCAGTAGGTAAAGGGGGGGAACTACCAGGTGCAATGGAAGTGGGAGGAGGGAGGTGAGGTGTTGAGATGGAGGCAGGACCAGCGGCTGCAGGACCAGAGGCTGCAGGTGACATCATCACTTGAGGCACCAGCGGATCTGAAGCAAAATATACATCAGTATGATACTAGAGCATGTCATAAAGTGGGCTAGTTTGTAACATGGTTTGGTGCCTTGTGAAGCCACAAAAAACTAGCCCCCATGTCATGCATTGCACATCAAACATTTCATGAAGAATCAAGCCTAGAAAAAGTGTGGCATCAGTGTACTCCAGCCAATATCTTGGGGCAGTCCTGATTTACCCATTATGTTTATCCCATCCCATGTGTGACCAAATGTTACCACATGGGCCAATAATGACCTTGGGAAGATGCAAAGTTGTCATGAGAAGCCTACAATATTATCTGAGGTTTCCAAGAAATGACCATACGCATCTACAGCGAGAGTACTAATATCACCCCAAGTTGTTGCACCTGGATTGGTGTAGGATAAGGAATAGTCTGAAGGCCAGGACTGCTACAAGATATCAGATGACCCTGCAGGTGTCCATTTCTTCCTATTAATGTAAGATGTTCACACAAACTGTGCTACCTCAAAAAAAAAGGAAGCACTGAAAGTGAAAAATCAAGCTAAAGTGATGTCCTTTCACCTACAATATAAACACAACTGCAACAACTTGACTTGAGTGGAGATATTGAACCAAAGGAATAGTAGTGGGTAAAATGGCAGGCCTGCTGTCAATAGGATATTATCTATCGACACTTAAGCATGCACACATTTTCACCAGGACAAGAAGAGAGAAAAAAGGACGACAGAACCAGTAAAGCCAGAACATACCATCATCCTCGGGAGGGGCAGGAAATGGTTCTCCGCTTGGGGGAGGAGTTCGGGCAACTGCAAAAAGAAAACAGGGAGAAAAAATGGAGAGATGTCAAGTCAAGTTGCTCTACAGGATGAAGCAGAAAACTGTGATTTCCCTGTGCTAAAACAGTGGCTACAGACAGTGTGTGCTGTACTTAAAAAACCGTGTCCTGTGCAATATTGTGCCATACAGCTAAAAGGCCAAAAGGTTTCATGAGGGTGCATGTGATAGACTTACGATCCCTGCTAGGGTGGAAGACAGCTCTGTAGTCTCTGACATGCTGTATATCATCTGCAAATGACAGCCCGCTGTCATCTTCTGGATCTGTGCCTGAGCGATCTGACTCCTCTGTTGTTGTCTTCATCTTAACCCTGCAAGCAAAGTGCAATTACTACCATGCACAATAAACTGGCTGATCAAATTAATTTTACTGAAGATTTCAGATTAGCAATCCACATATAAAGCCAACTCAATATCTGTTATGAGAATTTCACTCCCAATGTCTTAACAATATACAGTACTCCCGATTATCCACGCTAATGAATGCGCAGGTGTGCCTGGATAATCGGACAACAAGGATAATAAAAAATGGTCCTAGATACTGTAAAATGAGCTCTTCACAGGTTTTTAATGTACTATTGTACATAGTGTATGCTGCTTTAACTAAGGTATAATCAAAATAATAAAACTTACCATAGCTTTTTACTTTATCTTCCAGAAAAAGTTTGTTATACGTGAGGGATCTGATGTTGAGAACAAAAATTGCCAAGTCCACTTTTGGGGGTGTAACATAAATACATGCAGCAATTAAGTATTCAACGTAATTGGATATTAATTGCACATTTCCGTATGTAGCTGGACTGCGGCAACAGATGGGCATAAAGCAAGATTGTACCAGTGAAAGTTGAGTAATAATCAGTTTTTGATCATTTTACAACCAGTTTTTCCAAGTGGACTTGGTTGTTTTTGATCACAGACCTTCCTGCAAGACATGACATTTTTTCAAACTTTTATTTTTAACTTTATTTTTTGGGTGATCCAAAGATCAGTTGCACCTGGATAATTGAGAGTACAGTGTCATAACATTATTAATTGCTTAAGGCCTTATGTGTTTCAGCCTAGGAATTATTTCTTCCACAGGCAGAATTTTAATAACTGAGCCCAACAGGTCCTTGTCATTAAAGGAAGAATGCCACACCAATATTGTAGAAAAATAAATACGCCTACCTTATTACTGTAAGCATAGATTCAGAAGGACTGATTATACCACTAAACACTTCAATGAAAACTTACGTTGGCTTGGCCCCATTTGCTGGCTTCTCCTTTACAAAGCTCCTCCTTGCTGGGTGACCATGCTTAAAAGGAACTGATGTGGCCCCCTGTGACTTTGGAGGTGACGATGACAATGCAGCTGCCGCAGGCAATGACTGCTGAGGCTGGTGCCTAGGTTGATGCTGCATAAGCCTTTGCAGGTCAACTACGTAGAGTGCCACAGTAGATCCATGGAAGGAAGCGGCTACCAATTGATTTTGATGTGAAGTGGCCATGTCGTGCAGCCTCCCCCATCCAACAGGGAGCCACCCCAAGGTGCGCCATGGCTCCCACCCAACCACCCTTAATCCCTCAGAGCACCCACTCAAAAGGCTCTCTCCTGAAGGATGGAAAGCGAGGCACCGAACAGGGGATCCATTACTGGTGGAAGCTCCTTCCCCACCAGAAACAAGCTGAAAGGTTTCTAGATCCCAGAACAGGACACTCTTGTCCCACCCCCCAGATGCCAAAAGAAATTCATGGGGGTGGAACTGGACAGCCCACACTGGACCACAACTTTGGCTGCCTGATGGTTGCTTTTTGAGCTCTTGCAGCATCCTGCCTGCCCTCAGGTCCCAGAGCTTCACAGCACCATCCTCCCCAGCTGATGCCACCCACTGCCCATCTGGACTGAACCTAAGAAGGAAGTTTGAGTTCAGTCAAGGTGTTACACTTTATGTCTCAAGTCATAAGTTATCACTTTCCAATTCATAAAAGGAGATTTTACCACCTATGCACCTGTACAGGTGGCACGCAGTCCTGCAGGCCCAATACAATGTTTTTTCAGCACTGACAGTGACGTGTTGGCCTCATAACCTGCACGCCACTGCCAATGCATCAGCATCAGACCATTCAGACAAATGTCTTCAATATTTGACATTTGGCTCAGCCTGTTCCTGTCTGCTCAATGGGAATTAGCTTATTCTTTCAAGAAACTTGTCAACTGCACATAAATTTTAAATATCACTCTGTCTCTTTCCCCAAAAATGGTGTGATGTGGCATTGGAGGCACTGTTTTTGTTTATTTATCAATCAAACAGCAAATGTAACATTCTTCAAACTTCTCAAACTCATTTTCCCCACATCCACGACTTTTTTTTTGGTCATGTGGAATTCAAGTTACAGAAATGCCACAAAATTAGTTCAAAAAAGTGATGAATACCTCGATCGCAGGTTCCTCTCAGGAGTGGGTGCCCATAAAACTTTTGGCCAGCAACACTTTAAAACTTTGATAGTTGATATTCTGAGCCCTGAGACAACAATATTTTCACATTACTGTGAAATTGGAATAACAACAACATGCAGAATATTGTGAAAGTAAAAACTGACACAATGGCTGCAAGCGCATTAACTACACGGTGTAAATTTGGCTTGATAAAACAATGAGGAGGAATGTGCATGACACGTGTTATATCTCTTAAAGTGGTAAGTAAATTTTGCAAGACCAGTGCCTGTTCCCAAAACATTAATAATAACATTGCGACACCATCAAAATTACCCCACAGTGTCAATTTATGACCTTCTTCAGCAGCATAACAATGGTGCTGTGTAACCTTTACTTAATTTCTTCAACAACTCCTAGCAGATCAATTGAATTTTTGAAACTGCAGGTATGACTGACACTCAAAATAATGCCAACCTGAGGCAGTTGACACCCTGGGCATGTCCTTTGTAAGTGAAAATGCATCCTTTCCGCCGAACATCCCACAGCTTAAGGTTTGAGTCCTGGGAACCAGAGCAGAGGAAGTCACCGTAGGGATGAAAATCAACGCAGCGGATGGCTCCTCTGTGGCCTGTCAGTGTACGCATCATTTTGGCCGCCTCCAGGTCCCAGATCTTTAGGGCACCTGCTTGAGAGCCTGCTACCACCAGCTCTTCTGTGTGACCAAAACGGACACACTCAACTGGGGTAGTGTGACCTCCTAAGCTCTGAAATATTATTACAAGTCACATTAGTTGACAAAATTACTACATAATTACAATGAAAATGACCCCTATATTTTTCTACTACTTGCATTCACTACTTTGCTGTCAGATAAATCCTCATACTTCATAATAAATATTTAGAGGTGCATTTCAAAACTTCCAAGAGGGCAACAGTTTTAAGCATAGGCTATAATGTCATATCAATATATCAATGCATATCATACATGCGAGGCACAATATGGTAGATCTGTTGTATGTTTAATATTCGAATATTAAACATACAACAGATCTACCATATTGTGCCTCGCATGTAGCCACATGATGCTTAGTAATTATCTGCTCAGCATAATTTTTATTTTCTTCTAGAACCTGTATGTTATCTCGTAAGCTAAAAGTCGCCGTAAGTTGATGACATGTTAAGTCCACCCTATTGGCAGCGCTCGGGAGAACAATGGGTGCAATGAGTGACGTCATCGAAAATAACGGTCGGTCATGATATCTCAAATCTCACACACTGCCGGTCATTTAAAAAAGGCAAATAAACTTGGCAATAGCATGCTGCGCCATATGCCACGGTCCTCGCGATTCATTTCTCAATTCCTTGAACACCTATCAGCTGGAATTTCTGAACTTTTGTTACGAAACTCGCAGAATGACGCATGTATTCGTGAGAACATCGAGTAATAATTTTGAAGTCACGCAGCATCTAACTCACGTGATGCAGAATTAAATCAAAGCGCCCAGTTTTGATTTAATCACTATTCAAAAAAAAATTAGCAGCAATACGTGGTCAGCTCCTTCCACCTCAAGTGTTATGAATCAAAGCTGGACGACCGCCATTTATTACCATCCTCACTCATGGTCCACAGTTACAAAAATATAGATAAGGCCGGCAAACCTTTCAATTTATGCAGCGGCGATGTGTCGGTTCAATTGAGCATGCGTTTAAAGGGCTTCATTCGAATTTTGTACCATAAACTTTTTTTAAGGCATCAATAATTGTGTTTCCACATAACCTGCGACGAGTAAAAAACCAGTTCAACTCAACTTTTTCAACCGCAACAACTACAATCAACCATCCGATCTGAAAGTGTCAGGATGTTGATATTTTCTTGCTGGCTTGAAAAGGCTGCAGTAATTTTTTTATTTACCACATCCGATGAAACACTTTTACTCGAAAATATCCTAATCAGACGGTGAAAACAAGCTAAACCGTGTATTACTGGCTTACCTGAAAGTTTTTCCTTCTTGTTAAATGTAACCAAACTTGTGCCGTAATATTCACAATCAAATAAATCCCACAGATAATGTCAGTGCCTTGACCCGCGGGGTGTTCGTGTATTAACGGGCTTAACTTTCTATTTCGGATCCTTTTTTAAAGGTGGATATGGAGCATATTTCATTATCTAGGAAATTTATGAAATTTTCCGGGTTTAAAAAATGGACCCATCCTCTTTCTAATGGCGTAAAAAAAACTTTCCGACTCACTATTCACTTTATTTCCAAATTATTTTTTCTGTAACTTTCACAGCTGACACTTGGCCTCAGCTGATGTTGATTATAGATCAATATCTTTGAGCAATTCGACTCGCCTGAGGTGTAACGACCCAACATATAGGTGAATCAACTTTGCACCCTGTAAGCGCAAAATGAATACTAGGAAATCAAGGCTTCCGCCCACAGCAAATCAATGCACTTGACGACACCGTTGCTCCTTTGTCCTTTCAGGGTCATTCTCAAAAGCATGTCATTACCATACAACACATGTATATGAACACTATTCAAGCCCCTCTCACTCTCATTTGCAAACACCCTTCAAAGCATGACATTTTATTTGTCTGTTTCGAGTACTTGCAATCCACTTTCGACTGCATTTTACCGAATCACACAGCAGTGAAAGCCGGCTACGATAAAGTATATTGGTCAGGAAAGAAATACTGTACGTTACACGTGACTTGCCATTTCTAGGCCAAAACGTGTTGCACCCGTGGTATAATTTACAAAGCCATTAGGCTCACCAGCACCGCTGCTTAGAATTGCCAATGAATACAGAGTGAATCAGCCCGTCCCTCCAAACAGCTACCTACACAGGGTGGTGCTCTGCAAATTTTTTTCTACACTTTTTTCCTGTGGTCTGTCCTGTATGTAGGTTCATGTCACCCATTGTTCAGCCCTGCAACAACCGATTGTTGCCTGCTGGGTTAAACTGGGAACCAGGGCAATGTATGCAAATTCATCTGAAAAAAAATCCTGCATATTGTCCCCCTGCGAATGAGGTGATGTAGCGGCTTTGCATTTATATATAAAAAAGCGCAGTTAGTTGTTGTGGCAACTTATGAAGTGAATAGTCGTGGGTGGATGGGTTCAGCAGGTGCAGGTTGGAATGAGCAGGGTGACCTTGCCGAATTGGGTCAGTGGCCCATGCCTTCAGGAGGGATGGCAAAAGTTGGCGAGTTCGGATTGGAAAAGAGGGTCATTGGCTGCATGAAATGGGAAAATGGTAACATCGATGACGGTTCTAATACAATATGCATGGTAGGCATTCAGTTTGAAAGTGGCTTCGTGGGGGTTAGAAGAGGGGGGGAAGCCCAGGTGAACCAGGTCGAAAGGAAGTGCGGAGGAGGGGGTTTGCGAGNGGGGGGGGGGGGAATATGCACACACACACACTCACAATGGGACACGCGATGGTTGAAGGCGGGGGAGGTGGGGTGGTTGCGGGGAAAAAAGAGGGAGAAAGAGGGTGCTTGCCCTGGGTCGATGCCCCCCCATCCATCCATGCATCTATCGAAGTCTCGTTTATACACGTCCATCCAGTTTAAAACGGATAGCAAATTGAGGTATTGGTACAAGCAGATAAAATGGGAATTGGCAGTTGGCAGGCTCAGTGGCATCCTGTCGTAAAATCCGTTGATTACAATCTGTTGCCACAGTTAGCTTGTAGAAATATCCCAGAGAGATTCCGCCCCCCAGAGAAAGCGTCAATGAAAATGAAAACGATAAGCCTGGATCTGCCCCCAAGTCCTGGTTATTGCTTCATTTAGACGTGGATTTAGATTATTACGCAGATCATAGGGAAGTGCATATTCCAATTTGAATTCATCAGGCGCGTGACGATTTTCCTACCAATCAACGCCAACTAGCGGGCCCTCGCAACCTTGGTCTGACCTTCAAAAATGGGTTCTATCATAAACGTTCCATGCCAATTTGATATTCCTAATCGAAAATTCGACGCAATTTACAGCTTTAATGTGTCATACAATTCGGCGTAAAATTAGCTTTAGAATGTAACACTAAAACTCAACAAAAGTATATAGTGCCAAAATATCACTAACCACTACATTTCAATGGGAACACCGTGCTGGGTATTAAAATTTTATATTATAGCATCTATCGGCTACAGCAGGAAACACTCTATTGTCTGAAAATACGGACTGGTACACCAGGAAAGCATTTTTTTTTTTTCAAACAAAAAACGTAGCGAGACCAAAAATAGGTACTGACCATGATGCAATTTGGCTTTCCCACCGCCCAGAGGTTGACCTTCTTGTCGTCTCCTCCAGTGACCAGCACGCGACCAGACATGTGACCCAGGGCCAGGCATCCCACGCTGGAAGTGTGAGCCACAAACTCCTCTGAAAAAAACAACAACAATAATTAAATACATATGGGCAACATATTCATCTGTTTATCTTTAAATAGTGTTATTTTCCAGGCCTGTTTTACGTCGACCTTGCTTTCCCAAATATTCCCTCGTGCAGTTGCGTGTACACAGGAATTCTCCGCTTTCTATTCCCAGCCCAATTTCACACCAGCTGTCCCTAACAGATCCCAATTTTGACGCCACCCTAATACGGTCCTGGATATGGAAGGGGGGGGGGGGTCCTCTCTTTTGCAATTCACACCTCAATTAGCACCCATCAAAGTGATCGCCTTCGAAGGAGAGCGGCGTGAGAAGCGGAAAAGATGACAAAAAGGAAAACTTCTCACCGGCCAGGAAAATACAAAGCCCCGTACCGGTATTGCACCCTCGCAAAATGAGTCAACAAATGGAAGGTGGAAGTACATAGTTTGTGCGAGGTGTAATCATGAGTGAATGGCCTATGGGGCTGGGATAGATGACCCATTACTCCCTTCGTGTGTGACAAGTTACTGATTTCCGTGAAGCGATCGTTTACGCCAGAAGTTTACCGCTGCACTGGCGTAACCAATCAGTCGTGTACTGTACCCCTGGGTATATTGCCAGACAAGTTTTTCCCCTTGCAAAAATATTTTAACAGCATCGGTCTGATATCCATCGAGTCTCCGGACGCAAATTGGCAGCTGAATGAGCTGATCAAAGTCAAGATTACAAGATAGCAGACATTATCGGTCATTTAATTTGTAATCAATATGCTGGCCCGTAAACATCAGAAAACGTCGAACTTTGCACCGTTTCTCTGCTGGAACTGATATGAAACCTACTCGTCCGGATCTGCATTGTGGCGGTACCGGTACTGCACTCTGTATTCTGTGCATCCATGTGCAGTACCGCGTTTATGGCAATATTTTCGCCTATAAAGGACGTGCAAAAACCAGTTTATATAACCCTGGAGAGTTGGCGGGGGTGTTGAAAGGGAAATAATGTAATGCGATAACGAGACATTCGGTGTGCCAGAGCGACACCGCCTTATCTTCTCTTATCTTCTGGAAACCGCTGGTTTCCTTCCGTCATCCTCTCTTGTCGTCTAGCGCTGTTTTATTCTTCCTCTTCTATTGCAAGAGGGGGGTCTCTTTATATTCCTTTCGCTTTCTGCGCTGAGACAAGTCTCGCTCCCCGGCTCCGGATGCTCATTAGCGGTAATTGACGCTCGTGATAAAGGAGCAGCAACAAAACACAAGCCCCACTCCAGGATCAAGGCGGGGCCATCGACCCCGGGGCCAACTCTTGCCTCCAGCCATACCCGCTTCCTTATATCTGAGATCAACCCACAGGGTGATTCGGTGAATCCTTCCTCTTATAGTTATGGCAGATAACTACTTACATAATACAAATTGTATTATATTTTTGAAATTCACATCGCAAGACACATGCAATTGGTAGAGATTTACTCAGACATCAATTCTCCTCTGAAGGCAAATGTTGCGAAAATCCGTTTGGTCCTCTCTTTTTTCCGCTCCTTTCTTTGCCCTCGCAGATGATGGTCAACTATCCCATGTTTTTTTTTGCAAGGATAATTTTTTTTTGTTGCAGTGGAAGGTACTGGAGTGGTACAGTCTCATGGGCCTTTTTGCTATTTTTTTTGAGGCTGAAAATCGCTCATGCTTGTGAGAACTGGGGCCATCACCCAACACCAGCGCAGTAGGGGGCAACACACTCCCCCACCTCACAGTTCCAGTCACACAGCAGAAGGCAGCCTCTCCAGGTGACAGCCTCACGCAATGTATCCCATGATGGACACTCGGTGGTGGTTGCGGTGTGGGGGGAAAGGTCCTTTGACGGCCTTGCCTATATCCAGGACACCTCACTTGCACATTTATCATACCCACCACCCCTCAACATTGCCTTGCCTTCTTCTTCTCTCAAGGACTTTTCTGCTGTTTGCCCCCCTTTGCAGCCACCAAACCTTGCCCTCCCTCATCACCTGCCCAAAGGGTGGAAGGGGGTGGGGACATTGAGGGGGGGAAAATGAAGTTCTGCAACCTTGAAAACATTTGAGCAATCAGTTGTATGTACATTCATCAGTCATGGCCAGGAATAACTCATCATGTGGGGACAAATTTTCAACTGGGGACTGTATATAGCGTTACATCCAGGAGGCAGCATGCAGACGAATGCAAATTCCGAGTCAGGCAGTTATAGGAGTGGGGGGTCGTGGGTGGACCAGTTTCCGTACTGGGAAACCTCGCTATGCTACGAACCCATTGTCCCTACCTGCCTTCCCCTGAATCCTTGTGCAATTAAAATATTGGAAGGCGTAGCACAGCCCACACGTGCATTTTACCTACTCCCAACTCAGACCCCTCTTACTTGCAGAAACCGTACCAGCTGCAGCCCTGCCCCAAAAATGCCTATTATGAGGCTGAGAATCACAATTGTTCTCCAAAAGAACACATCAACCAAGTATTCAGCATTGGCAAGTCAGACGAAGGACACGTGTGGGTGCGATATAAATGTGGAATGCAAGTAGGCGTAGCGTTCTGTTAACTCACGTAGCTTCCAGGCTCTTTTGGTCTCCATGATTTCAGGTTTATTTGTTGCTCAATGCTCATGCAACATGGTCCACGGTGGAAGAGTTGGTTTGGTTGGACAGCTGGATCCTACTGTGCAGGGGACATTTTCTTGACTTCCATCCATCGTTGCCATTCACTCCTCCTGAAAGTTAATCAATCCACCATTAGAATGCAAATCCAAAATACAATGGGATAGCAACACAAAAGAGGTTTTTCAACTCTGCAACAACAGTACATTACCAGGAGCCAGATTGATAAATGAGGGTGCTGGATTGATAAATGAGTGCAAATAAAATGCGCACCACAAGTCACGTTAATGTCACTGCTGTGACTGTGATGGTAACTGAAAACCATCGGATAATATTATCAGACATTACCATTTAAAAGAGTTTGCTTAAATATCAGTACCTGGCTTTCTTCTTGTTAGATGTATGGTGCCAGCATATAATTGACAACCACTTTATGTGGGGATATCAGACTACTATTATACTGTATTTTTAACGCTATATGCTGCATATTTAACAACATTTTAATTGAATAATACAGTACCATCCCATAGTGGCGTTGTACGCACAACGGTGGTTACACAACAGGAGATTCTTCTATTGGTCTGAAAATTCTCCAATCTCCGCAATAATTTGCAACACTTGCACCATTCAAATTGTTGTCACCAGTGAATTCTGCGAATTGACCATGATCAAGTGCAGCTGACATACCAAGTACAGTACTAATGCATGTCCATTATTATTATTATTATTATTATTATTATTATTATTATTATTATTATTATTACACGAGCAAGCAGTTGCCCCAGCAGACATTTCCCAACAATGCTGAATTCCTTCGCTTAGCACAAAAAACATTCATGGTCAAAAAACTGCAATGACTCTTGAATTACGCAACTTTGCCAAAACAATAGAACACTCCTTCTTTTTCGTCTCCCTCCCTCCCTCCCCCCCACCTCGAGGCCTGCCTGCCCCTGGGCAACATTTCCACTTCCTCAACAGACAAAAGTGCGTAAAAATTTCGCCACCAGCAGCAACATCACCTGTGTTGGTGGCATGAAACCCCGGTACGTCCTGTCCTTCCCCTGCTGGAAAAGTCGTCGGTTACACACACGTATTGTTCTCGTCTCCACACACACACACGAAGCTAGAGCAGATGCTCGCCACAACACTGGCCAAGTGCAGCCAACTAACGACAAAAAAAATATCAGAAGAGGAGAAGAAGCGAACCCAACGACATCTGTTCGCCCNCCCCCCCCCCCTCCCCCACTTGACCACCCTCCCACTCGTGACGTCATCATACGGCAGGGGTGCCACAGTTCACACCTTTCCAATTTGGCTCGAATCCCAATCGCGCCGTTTTATCCGGTTTTATCGATATCATGAAAGTGTGGCCTGCAACTGCCACAATATTAACCACTGCACTAAAATCTGGTCGAAACCATTAGTAAAAAGCGGAATTTACGGACACATTTGCAAATTTTAGCAGACTGCCTAGTTCCTGCTGCATACTGCGGCAACATTGTGCAATGCTCGATTGTAATACCGTGATTGTAATAATGTCTATGAAATGGCATATGTATACATATATGTACAGTACATTAAGCAGTTTAAAAATAATTATCCGTCTAACAACGTCTGTTGGGTAATTGCGATGTTTGCAATGTTGCCGGTTCGTTTGACGTGACCGGATCTGATCAGCTGTTGATCTGGCGACTCAGGGCAGTCAGTGCACGATGTCTTGTCAGCAATTGCGTCGTGTGTTGCCCAACACAAGTGCTCGTCATGTTATGAGCAGACTGTTGTCATCTACAAACTTTCCGTACCTGCAGGGTTGTTATTGCAGTGTGAGTCACAGAGAAGGGTTGTTGCCTGGGAAGCGGTTCTTCTCGCAGAGTCATAAAGAGGCAGACTGGAACACTTATGTGCAGGGACAGGCACCTGAACCCAGAGTGAGGGAGTACTTCTACTTTGTGGACCATCAAGGAAGGGTACGAGTCAACCGATAAAGCAACCCTCACAATCTTGATGACACATAAAATCTCTTTAAAAAATGGGGCAGTTAATAACACCTCAGCACCTGCATAATGCATGTAATGATTTGATTACAGCTCTTCTTGGATGATGCCCGAATGAAGAATTTCACCTCGTGTTTCAAGGAAGTCAAGTTCCTCGAGTTCTTCTTTCGTCGGTTACGACTCAATGAGAGCGGGCGCTACGAGACAACCTTCCCGTTCTTGTCCCTGTGTGGGCGGGAACGGAACTTTGTGCGGTGCGACGATCTCCCTGTGGTGTTCACCCGACTGTTTCAAGATGAAAAGGGCCAAGATAGACTTGAATATGCACATGCTGTTGGTTCTGCAGTCATGACCATGCCATTCCAACCTTCATTATTGTGCGTGCCTCCACACACTGGGCGACTTTATCACCCAGCCCCACAACAATTGGGAGGGGTTGGACTTGTCCGATCTAGTCTGGCTGAGCAGTTAGAACCAAACTTTGTTGCACAGGAAGGCCAACAACCACCCAGACAATTTCGATGGAAAGGAAAACTCCATTCCCTATCACATGAGCTGCTCTCACTGTTAGATACTCTCCCAAGGCCACCACACTTGAAGGAATAAACAGAATGCAACAAAAAGTTTTGAATGTACAAAAGTGTCTTTTATTGATCATTGGTGACAAACCGTAGCACCATTGGGGGAGGGGGGAAAATAGTATTAGTAATTACAAACTACTGGGACAATCAGGAGTCACCCATTTTGCTGTCACTTTCGGGCTGGATGGCAGGAAGTTTGAATGGCTCCAGGGACCCATTCTGAACCCAAGAGAGTCCAGGTGAGGTGCCAGACGACCTCTGTAATGAAAACCAAAATTAATATTATGGCGCAGTGGTCCAGAAGACCCAGACCGCCAAAGGAGAGAGAATTTTTCTGCGATGGGTTATAAACCAGTGGATCCACAATGCTCAATCCGAAAAGTTCAAAAAAAAAAGTGGTCAATTTTCAATCCCTCAACCTTTCCATTCCTTTTCAAGTTACTACATAGTCTTGGCTACTACCGGTCGACTTCCATTAACAAGTACGAATTTGAAGGCCTTGCATACAGAATTGAGTTAAAAACGTTGTGTCAAGAACGAACGTTAGCAAAATGATTGTGTAAAGAGGCCTTTTGTATGTGCAGGTTTCATGACACATTGTCATTGCTCAAGGTCTTATCAAATACCCTTATCAATCCTGGTAAATCAGTGTGGAAACACTGCCATTAAAAATGCAGTGTCGAGGTTATGATGTTTGGAGGAAAAAATCTCCTTTTATCAGAAAATATGGAATTCATGGCATTTGCATTTAGGCGATGTTTCATTTGAGACTTGGCAAAATAAGAGCCCATAAAGGCATAAAATGATAGGGTACAGTATGTGTTTATGTGAGATATTGTGCCCAGGAAATTTGCATTCATACAATAGCCCTGTCATGTTTTTTCACCAATTAGTTCCTTGGTCTGCAGACCTTCACAAGAACACTGTAACAAGAGATCCGTAGCACTTACGACTGCTTCAGACACATTTTTGACTATACAGCCTTTCATAGTCACAGCTGTTTTGCGCAGGATTACAGATGTTAGGTGACCCAACTCGCAAACAAGTGAAACTACCTCAAGTGGCTGTCCCTGCCGAAGGCAATTCAGCATTGGGGTGTGAGTAGTCGCGTCGAATGGTGAGAATTGTATGTAGTGTGGATCATCCGTATCGGGTGGAGCAAACAGTCTCTCTTTGGAAGCAAGTGCTGTCTGCCTCGCCTCATCCTTAAAAGCATCGATGTCAGTCTGGTACATCAATGCAGCTGGATTGTTTCCATCCCTTGGCAGTTTGTAGAAGGCACGTCGAATATACAGAAGCAGTTGCCATATAAAGTGCACTCCTCGCTTCCACTTGGGAAATCCTTTTGAGACATCAAGCTCTCCAGTGTCAGGGTTCACACTTGGGTGGAAAATTGGTGGCGTGAAGAACACCCTCTGGAAAGAAAAAAGCATGGAAAATCATGCAGAATTTGGCTAAAGCCTCGCTTATTACTTACAGGACAGTTTCCATCTGGAAAGTCTTCTGGAAGGAGCAGGTTAAACCGGAAGATCCCTTCTTCATACAGTCCTTGCCTCACAGATATCACACCAAACCAATCTGAAGTGAAACAAAAAACTTAACTTGTGAAAAACACTGCATGATTAAGGCTACTCACGTAGCAGGCTTTTCGCAGATGGAACAACATAAATCCCTGGCAACTTCTGCTTCTGAAGACGACTCCTAGAAGGATACAATAAATTTATTCACTGATGGTATTAATAAGCATGGATTTCACTTCTACTAAATTTTTGGCATTAATTGTTACATTCTAACACTGCCATTGACTCCTAATAGTGTTGAGTAAGCATCAAACTAGCATTTACCTGGGTAAACAAGGGGATTTCTGTATTCATTGGTTAATCGTAGTTCATAATTAGAATAATTACCATAGGGATTTCCAGCCCTTATCATATGGCAAGGTATGGAAATATGGGCCACATCAAAAACCCAGAGAGCTGCACAAACTTAGCTTGAACCCACTTGACTCAGTGCTTCCATGCACCGTATTACCTCTCATAAAGCGGCATGCCAGTGTAGTCGAGGTCGAACAGTTTTCAGAAATGCGTGATTTGGTGGCTATACCAGCACACCAGTATAAGCCGAGGTACGCTGGTCTCAGGCGAGGTTTTCACATAAGTTACATTATCTTTTCCGAACTTGACATTTGCCAGAAAATCGACATTCTCGTAAAGGGTATTGAAAAGGCATCTTTTCCAAATAGGGTACCTGTACCATAATGATATTGGTTGCAGTGTCTGGCAATAATCTCTATTTAAACAGTATGTTGGAGCAGTGGGTTCCCCTGTCAAAGCAGGCTGACAATGAGATTGGTCACATTCTCTACATTTTTTGACATGCACTGTGCAACAGAACTTGCCTGCACACTTGCCCATTTCATTGTAACATTATTTTAGTACGGTACAGAACCAGAAGCATTCAAATTTTTTTGGCAAGGATCAAAATTACGTAAATCCACCCGAATCCACCTCGGTTATTGTGGCATGCCGGCCACCCCCCGGGTTATACCGGCATGCTGCTTTATGTGAGATAATATGGTAATAACGCAACAAAAGGAACTCGGATTAGGGATAGTCCATAAATTAGGCAGGCAGGAGAGGTGGGATCTTCAGCTGAGCATGAATCTATGAAATTGTCCACCAAATGGGGTCAGTAATAGTGTGATAACACTAGTGGCCTATTAATCAGAAGAACCTGACTATAGTGAAACCTCGACCTATTTTTCCTCGGTGCATTGTTCAAATGCTGTGGTCCTGGAACTAATCCTGGTATTTAACCCAGGCTCCTGCATTATTAAAATTATTTTCCCATATCCATCAGAGATCCTGACAAAACCAATGAATCAAGGTTTCACAGCGTTGCACAAATCCATACTCACAACTCAGATAGGAGGAAGTACTCCCTGACAAATGGAGCGAAATACTGTCCAGGACCAGGGCTCCTGAGTGAAGAAGCAGCGGCATCCCTCTCGCCCGCCTCGCTCCCATTGGTGTGCATAGCCGAAGAAGTGGGCATGGAGATGGACTGTGGGATGGTTCTGGATGAGGCGTTGTTGTCAATGGCCCTGGTGATGGGCAGCGGCAGAGGGAGCTGTGCGTCCGCATCTGGGAGGGTGGGCAGGACCTTCCTGAGTGATGAGCGGCCCAAACCCTGCCTTACTAGGCCAGGCTGGGACACAGCCTGAAATGAAGCAGTCGCAGGTATTAGTCTCGGCTCGTGTCTGTCTGTCATCCACGTCGAAACAGCAGGGGTGTGATTCAAACTGCTTCTTCTAATGTTGCTTCTACTATACCTGAGGCGCGGCCTTCTTGCTAGCCATTGGCGTCCAGGCTTCGCATGTGACTCTTCTCCCTGCCCTTTGGAGGGAAGCAGACGCAGATGAAGGAGCAGCAGTTGCAGCATCAGCAGCTGGACGCCATTGCTCGAGCAGACAAGAGACAACACCGCCCCCACCACAAACTACAACAAGCACTCTCTTTGGCTCCAATGACCACCAGGGAGGCGCCAGTGTCGGCTACCGTATCCTCGACCGTATCTGTCTTTAGTTTATTGAAGAAAAGTTGACAGCAATTTGATAATAGTCAAAAGTTGCCTATAGTACCTTTATTATCTTATCTATTACAAAGCAAACAGAAGTCTAATTTTCAATAAGCTGATTCAATTCCATATGCCACTCAAGATTACTGTATAGTTAAGATACCAAAGTTCAATTTCTTTGTAAACTGAACATGCCAGTGTTAAGGGTGGTATCAACTGCTCAATATCAAGGGCTTGAACCGAGTAGAGCACGGCCCTACTTGATTCAACCCATTGCAATGGTAGGGCCGTGCTCTACTCGGTTCAAGCCCGCTCAAAGGGTTGATTCAAGGGGTTGAATGGGTTGAAACCCCTTGATATTGAGCAGTGGATACCACCCTTAAGAAGCGATGGAATTAAAGGCCTGCGCGTCCTGTGAACTATGATGAACATGCGAAATGAAAGTTGTACTAGATTTATTTCAAGTTTTCTGCCAGATTCCCCTGCGCAGTTCATTAAACCAGATAATACCAACTCACAGGCCTTTAATACCATCGCTTCTTGGTCTTTTGGCCAAGATCTTTAATTCCGGTGGTGACAGTACTGCTACACTGAGTTTATTCAAACTGAACGACTGCTGCCCATTGTGATGGCAGTACCCTAACCATTCTATGGTTGCATGAACTGCAATTCTAAGTATTAGCCTGCCCCTGTCTCAGAAAACTCAGATCCCTATTGCGGTCTTGAATCAAGTAGGTGGAGCATATTCCATGAGAGTCACAGAGATTGCATGTGCTTCCCTGCAGCCCACCAGATTTAATGCCCATAATACCTATGAGAGTTAGAAAAGTATGCGGGATCCTCATAAGTACAGATCCAAGCTGACTTTCAGACATGTGGTTTTTAGAATGGCTTGTTCACAGATAAAATTATCCACATACTTGTAATCTGTTCTGTGGGTCCAAGGTTGATCTGGATGGTGATTTCTGAATTCCAGACAGTTACCAATTTTTGTCCAGGGAAGATGGAAGGCGAAACCATCCACCTTACTTTGGGCAAAAAAAACATCCCTCCAACAATAACCGATGACTAAGTTGGTACTACGTCCATGCGTCTTCAGCCAAGAGCAGGAACATCCAGTCTGCACCTGTGGAATGTCTCTCGGAAATCCAGTAATCCAGTTTGGAATAACTCACGAGTAAGCTATAGCTAAAACAGCACCAGTGGCTTCTTCATCTCAATTTCACCAATCCCAAATCCAATTACTAAAATCTAAATGAGTGCGATACAACACTGGAAGCAATCAGTTCTCAAAGTTTTTGTCCTTGACTGCAACACAAGGGTTGAAAAACTCGCATGAAATTCAAACAGTTCTTCCAGGTTATTGTTATCACTCACTAAACTACTGGGAGTAAGGGATTATATGTGACAAAATGCATGTTCACTTGAACCAAGTCCCATTTTTACAAAGTCACACAATGTCATCTCTTCACATCAGTTATAATACACTTGATTGCACATTGTTGTACCAAAAGTTTCAGGTCCCAATAATATTCACAAAGTACAACCAACATGTCCTTGTGGCACAATACTTGAAACAATGTGTTTATAAAATAATAATAATTATGCAGGCAGGAGATTCAAAGACCAGACTTCCAAGCAAAAACAAACAAACTGACTAAGTTACTTGAAAAAAGAAAAAAAAATCACTGCATTACATGAATATTGGTACATGATGGCTTGACACTGTGTCATACGACTTTTCACCAATGTGGCAACAATATTGGCCTCACTTCCTCTTGATAACAGCATTCCGCATTCTCCGAGAGACCCTTCCACAGAACATACCCATGATGAATATGACTCCAAGGAGGCTGCAGGCTAAGGTCAGGAAGTGGTATCGAGAAGGGGAGCGAGACACTTGAAGGTATAACTCTCCAACACTCTCAGGTGGAGGAGCAACCTGGAAATGAAAAAGAGAGTAACAGTCAAACACAGTTACACTTTGTTGCTAATGGCCATCAAAATTTCACCTTAGCTGCAGATTCAAACATTTGAACCCTCTTGCTCAGCATCACGCGGCACTCTTCACCCAGCAGTTTTGGATGCTCATGCATCATGTCCAACAAGCATGATAGTTCTGTAAGAAAAGTAGCAATTAGAGCTACATAAACCAGTGAAAATTTTCTTGTTCTTCATATTTAAGAACATACATGCTTTTTTTCTTTTCTTTTACTACTTCCACCCCCCAAGTTTAGTTTTCATGCCTTCACTACATCATCTACATTTGCATTCAGATAAATGCCCTTGTAGATGTGAGCAGAATATTATACTCCATGGCTACGCCATTTTAATGTAATTTATGGAACAACCCCACAAGTAGGCTGGAACACATGCTCTATATAAAGGATATTACAATTATGTTTTTACTCACTGCGCCCATCCCCAGGAGGTACATCTGCACAGAACTTGTTAAGGTCCAGAGCACACGCTCTGTGCAAAAGAGGATCATTATGTATGTCTGCCCTTCCTCCCTGTATGAGCCCAGCTACTTGCAACTGACACTGCTTGTTCAGTATCTTTTTATTCTGTAGGGCTTCTTTCAGACATTCTTCCACTTTGCCTGAATCCTCCTCATCATCATCATCAGTGTTGCCTTCATCATCATCTGTAGATGATGCCTTGCAGCCTAGGGCCTCAATGTCTGACTTGCAAGCAGTGGCAAGTGGTATATCCAGACGGAAATCCATTGCTGCTTCCCTTACCACTGCAGCCACCTGCTCATGGCAACTTGGGGAAAGGCGGCTGGTCACCATCTGTCGTTTCAGGCATGCCAGCACTAGCCCATCCAGTTCGACCCCACCTGGCCGTTTTAAAACCTCCCCTGAACAGAATTTTGGCACATCCATCTTGCATGCCTTGTACATAGTTGGGTTCAGGCGATAGTCAGCATTACGCTCAATCAAGCGCCGCACAACTAAAGTTCGGCATCTTGGATCAAGTGCACCACTTCCTCCATCCCGATGCTCCTGAAGGCAGTCCAAAAGGTGTTCTGGTGGAGTTTTGGGGCACAACCTGGCTGCTGAAGCTTTACATGCAGAGGTCAAGGAAATGTCCAAAGTATTGTCTTCTGCCTCATCACGTTCAAGGGCAAACACTTCCTTGTGGCAAGCAGGGCTAAGGTTCTTGCGGTGCATACGAAGGCATTCAAGGACCTCTTCCGTGGAGGAACAATATGCATTCAGGTCCCCTTTGCATGCTTCATTCAGATTCGGATCTAGTTTCCGAGGATTTTCCTTTTGGCGTAGCAGCTGTACTCTTAACTGCTGACGACAATCACGGCTCACTCTGTGCTTCTTTTCTTGCAGTGTGTCATCACGTACAATCCCAGCCAAGCAGTGGACCACCTGCATGTACAAAAGTGAGACAACAATTTTCATAAGTGACTTGTTTTCAAGAACAGTACATTAGTAAAGTACACTTGTACAAAATTTGCTAGATATTTAAAATCATGCATATATGCTACATGCTTATGAAGCAGATTGACTTGGGAAACTGGGACAGTGACACATTTTTCAGTCCATCTTTGATTCTGTCGATGGACAAATCACTGCTGATGAAAGTGAGAGCAAAGAAGTGTAGGCCCAAGTAATGATGAGAAGTTGTGCCTCACGCAGAATTTTAAACAAATGCCATGAGATTCAGAATTATGTTTTGTACCTATGGAATGATTCTTATACTGTTAACATACACCCTTCATTACGTACATGTTTATGTATACTGGGCCGCAAGAAAATTTATAATGATGTAGAAGGGAACTTTGTAAACCTAAAAAAGTAACTCACCTCTGCCTTAGACGTGGGTTTGTGCCCATTTTTATCAGCACAGTGACGTGACACATCCTTTCGGCATGCACTCTTGAATTTGTATGAGAAGCGGTAGTCCTTAAGTGCTATAATCTGCATGTGCTCAATAGTCTGCCTGCACTTGTACTCAGCACGAACATCTGGGTCATTCTTATGTGAAATGAGGCAATCCGCAACACCTCCTTCATCTCGTGCCTCTCCAGCAGCTTCCGCAGCACAGTAATGTTGTATAACTACACCACATACTGATAATAGCAAGGGGTTTAGATCAGCATGGCGAGCTTGGTCCTCAGTCCAGTTGGACACGGCCACCTTGCACTTCTCACCCAGATCATCCATTTTATCTTGCAAGCATGCAATTTCTTCACCCCTCCCTCCATGTTCAGCGCATATGCTACCTAACTCCTGTATGCAGGGTTCTTGTATCCAGGGCTGCAGATCCACACTTATTGCTCTTTGTCGCATGGTTTTATGCAGTTGCTGGAGGCATGCCTTCTGTAGGATCTGCTCATTGTTTGAGTGGTATGCATACCGATACAAGCATGGAAGGACTAGTGGACCCCGTTCAGGGTCCATCCGGTCTGGATCG
Organism: Catajapyx aquilonaris; assembly: GCA_000934665.2. Taxonomy (NCBI): domain Eukaryota; kingdom Metazoa; phylum Arthropoda; class Diplura; order Dicellurata; family Japygidae; genus Catajapyx; species Catajapyx aquilonaris. The sequence continues at coordinate 84,597 of JYFJ02000771.1, read as the reverse complement.
TCATGCCATTCAGACTTGGCATTGCAAAGCTTCACTGCGTCAGAGCGGCAGGCACGGTACAGCTGGGGTTCAAGTTGGAAATTTCGTGACACAAAAAACTGGATCTGAAGGAGAGCTGACTCGCAGGCCTGGACCATCTGTGGAGAGCCCACATGCTCCATTAGACACTCGATCACACGAGCATCTCCACCATGCAGGTCCCTGCAAGCAGTGTCCACCACAGGTTGACAAGCCTCTTGCAAGACAGGATCCACACGCCAATTCTCTCCTGCGTCTGCCTCCTTCAGGACCAGCTCCAAAGCACGAAGGCATTTGTCTTGCAGGCGGGAACCTCCTGCAGGCCCTGCAAACAATTCATTGTTGTATAATGATATGGTGAATATTATTTTCATGGCAACTTACACTAGCATTATCAAAATTAAAAGAATCTACAGTAGAAATACTTTTAGTTTTGCAATAAATGCAAACTTCACCTTCTTAAGAGAATTAAGGTGCGTTTACATGTGAGCGATTTGACGAGCGAAATCTTTGCCGAGGGTGACTCAAGAGTAACCTAAGTAACCAATATTGTTTGAGGCGAAAATCGACTGTTAATTTCAGCCTCAGTCAAGATTTCGCTTGTCAAATAGATCACATGTAAATGCACCTTTAGTCATACTGAAAGGAACGATAATGTATGGTATGTCAGGCATGATAAAAATGCAAAATGAATGGCAATGAATGTAAAGTGGGCTCTACACAGTCGATCCGACACAAACTCCGTCTCTCCGACTTGGAGGCATCGGACACCCTGTTCAGACAGAGGTCTGCTGTTCGATGTTCAAAGGTGGGGGGGACATGTTTTTGTGGAAGGAGGTGGAGGGTGGGGGACAAGTTTATTTCCTTAAAATTTTTTTTTAAAAAAAAAAGGGGGGGGGNAGGGGGGAACGAGTTCGACTAGAAGACCCCACTAGCCAATCAGAGAGCTGGGATGAGTAGGACAATCATTCCACAGTCAATCTGATGTCTTGCCCTGCCCCCCTCTCCTGTATTTCCTATCTGCCCAGGTGACTTGAGCTGGCCTCCCTGGCTCCGACGTCGGATCTGACATGAAATGCCATTTACACAGTAGGTTAGATGGTTGAATCCGGTCCAAGTCGGAGTCGGATTGACTGTATAGAGCCCACTTAAGAAATAACTTTACATCATGCTGGTTTATTCTCATTTTCCTGGGGAACCCACATCGATTTTCATCTTTCATGCTCATTGCATTGAGAGTTATGAGAATATATTCCTTTTCTGCAACAGCTTACCACATTAAATAGGAAGGTTTTAATGCCTAAATATCTGGGCACTCCCTACATTATCATACTTTTCATTTCCAGAAGATATAATTAAATGACACGCACCATTTTTTTTCATAATTGTAAGTGCAGACAATGGCAAAAAGTATGCAGCTTTCTAACTAACCTATTCGTGCAGCTTCCATGAGGCAATGTATGGTCTTTCCTCCTCCGGTGGCCACTCCCCCGCATTTATCAACAACATCCTCACTGCAGTCGCTCACCAGCTCTGGGCTCATCCTGTAGTCATCCATAAGGTTTCGCCTGTGGTCCACCATCTCTGCCTGGCACATATCGCTCACCACTTTTCCTTGCCGCAGCATTCCTTCCAGACACAGAAGTATCTGAGCCAGCCTCACCTCCCTATCTCTTTCCCCTCTCCGCCTGCACTGATATGTCTGGATGTCGTCCCTGCAAGCCCTGCTGAGACCTCTACTCGCTTTGTAGTCACGCGCTACCAGCTTCTGACGGCGAATAAGCTGCTCACGGCACTCTGCGCTCATCTCCCGGTCATTGCGATGACGCATCAAGCACTTGTACACTCTGCCTTCACCTGCAATGACCCTGGCACACAGTTGGTCACGATCCTCCCTACAAGCAAAAAACAATGGACGATCCAGGTGGAAGTCATCAGACTGCAGCTCAGAAATACGCAGTATCTGCTGTCTGCATGATGGACGGAGGCTTCCAATATGTTGTGAGAGACACTCAACAGTGCGTCCCTGTGAATGCACTGTCTTGTTGTCACGATCCATTCTCCCACACTGGTAGCTTGTAATGTCCGAATTACATTCCTTGGCAAAGTAATGAACAAGTCGGTAATCACTGAATATGACTGTCTGAATTTTTGTCAGGAACTGACGGCAAAGGGGATCCTTTACTTGGTCCTTGTTCTCTACAATGCAGGACAGGATCTGGCCACGCACTTCTTGCTCATCCTCCTCAGCATCATTGTTGTTCGTGCTGCCGTCACCCATGTCCTTGCACTTTGTCAGCAGCAGCTTCATGTCAGTCCCGCACATCTGCTGGGCAGCCTCCAAGAAGCGGCCATCAGTAGTGATGTTGCGACGGTACGCCCAAAGTAGCTGTGCAAGCACATAACTGGTTAGTTTTATCATCATTCCTAAAATACTTTTCTGAAGAACCACTACCTGTATTACTAACAATACTTTGGGGAGATAATATATCTGAATAGTCATTCTAATAATGAGATCTTTGTACTGTATATTTTACTGATTGTATCCTACTGACATAGCAAATATCCAGGTTAAATATTGTCAAATGTTTAGGGAGACGGAGTGGCGCCGCGGTAACGCGTGCGCCCACGGAAGTTAAGGTCCCGGGTTCAATCCCCACCCGGGGTTCCCACCTTCTTTCGTGCAGAGTTGGGCCATCTCTGGCTTCGTTTCGGGTGGCAATTTCCGATAGACTAAGCCACCCTGAGGAGTTCACAAAATGACCAATTAACGACAGCGCACATGCACTTTGCACATCCCCTCCTAACTACCTTGGAGTATACGAATAAGATTATTCTTAACTCGCTCCAAAAAACAAATGCCAATGGTGGTAATCCACCACCCCCTATAGACCCAACAGGTCATCACGGGGTAAATAAACAAAAAACAAAAAAAAAAGTCAAATGTTTTACCCTATCCTTTGGGATGGGTCTGTTTAAATTTTCAGTTAGCAATGACGAGTGCTGTCAAGAAAATCAGTGGCAAGAAAGTAAATCAGTTTCCTATGATGTGTGGGGAGTGGGGACATAAACCTGTAATCATTGTTTGTAAATGATAGCAACTAGCTGTACCACTATCACTCACATTATGGCAAGCCTCTGATAGGTCAGCATCCTCTTCTCTCTGCAAAATAAAAACAAATGTCATCAAAATGCAAGTCATGCTCCGTCAGAAAAGCACATAATGACCTGCATAGAGGCCTATGACAACAGGAGTGGTTTGCTTATTTCTCACATTTCAGATGGATTTTCTGGGTCTTACCCTACGCCTTCATTACTAATAAAATTCATTGCCAGTTACACTTGCTACGATACCCCCATTCCATCTGAAAGTTCTTCCACTCAATAAGGGTGTCTTTTGCCTATCAGGCCATGTAGACATCAAATAATTCATTCTCCGTAAATTCGAAAGTCCGCTAAGGTGAAGTGGGGGAAGTGCACACCCGGGGTAAGTGCACTTACCCCGGGTGTGCACTTCCCCCACTTCACCTTATACAGTAAAACATGGTTCAAGTGACTTTGCAGCATTCACCCTTTTCCCTTCTTCATATTACCCCAATCATCCAACCACAGATTATCCACCTCCTTGGTTAATCTGACCATCCCACTCCGGCAATAAAACTGTTTTTTCATCAAATACTGTCATGTTTCTTTGATATAGCCGTAGTTAAATTGTAAATACAGTAGTGTGTGTAAAAAATCAATACGTCACTATTTCTTATGAAACCATAATACTGTACGTTATTTCCTGTTTTTTGTTGTGTTTCGTTAAAGTTTCCTTTACATTAGCCGCCCTTTTGTGTTCCGACCATGACCTGGTCCCGTGGGTGATGGATAATTGGGGTTCTACTGCATCCCCCAAGAACACTTAGCTCGGAACATATGGCTACAACTAGGGACTACCTACCCTCCGGTTCTGGATGCAGTCAACCACTGCGAGGTCAGTGAGTGTGTTTGACTTGCAGAGCCTGAGCACGTCGTCCCTGCAGGCCCTGCTCTCCGCCAGCGCCTGCTGCTTCCCAGGCTGTGCCCTTGCGCCCTGCCCCTGCTGCGGCACCCAGTTGTTCCCCCCTCCTCCTCCCTTCCCGGCAGCCGCCCTGCTCCCCTGCTGCTGCTGGACCATGCCCCCTGCCCTATTCCCCCCAAGGGCAGCCTCCCTCACCCGCGCCACCGGCCCCACGTTATTAACTCCATCAGTGTCCTGCAGCTGAGCCCAGCACCCGGAGTAGGCCATCAGCACCAGCATCCAGACGACCGCTGTGGGGTAGCCTCCCATCCCGCCTCTCGTTGTCTGGTAACAGTCAGCTAGCCACGTCGCCTCGCTTCGTCGTCAGTAGTTCATTTCTCCCTCCTCACCTGCCGACCTGTGTGGGTCGTTGGGTTGTTGCCCCGCCTCGTCCCCTCCTTCAATGCACCCACCCTGGCCCTCAGCAGTCGGCCCCCAAAGGCCCATCCATCACTGAGACTCCGTCCTTCTTCCAGCAGAACAAGCGGCGACCTATGATCTACGACTATCACCAGTCATCTCGTCTCACTCACACGACACATGACAGTTGCTGCTCTCCGCCGCTAGGGGAGCCACTTGACACTCTGGTCGTGGCACGCGCCCTTTTCGAATCTCGCTGATTTAAATTTAAAAAAAAAAAAAAAAAAAAAGTTCCGCGCAGTAATGCACGGAAAATGAGAGAACGATCTGACGTCATCAATGTTTCCATGGAAATATTCTCACAGAACAATATGAGTAAACAGTGTCAATAAAAAAACAACAATGGAAGGAAAACGATGACGTCAGATCGTTCTCTCTTTGACCGTACACTATAAAGTGTACCGACTGTAACCTCTCTGGTTGGTGACACATTTAAAAAATATAATTATGACTATTGTTGCTGCCCCGCCTAAAGAGGAAGATGGACCATAATCTCAGTTGGGAGCTGTCTTAAGCACTTCTCACTCTTCAATCAATGGTTGAAGATGAGTGAGAAGCCCATACGAAGAGTGCGCAAATGGGGGGGAAAAAAGTCACGTGTCTAATTTTTAAAATGTTTCTTCTCGGTAAAGAGGGAATACAGGGAGCTCTGCTGAGCCACAGAAAATGACAGAGCACGACTGCTGTGTTGTGTGCCTGATGGTCAGTATTCGTCGTCGTAGCGGATATTCGTCTCGTTGTCTAGGTTCGATATTGAGGAATCGTAGGAGTCGGTTATGCTCTCGTCGTCCAAGTTGCTGTCGTCGTCGATGTAATCTATTTCTGTCAGTTTTTTCCTGGAGCAGCAGCAGGAGAAGAGCGCTCCGGTTATGGTTGTCTGCATGGATAATGGGGAAAGCAGTTTAAAAGACTCGTCCTATACTCTGGAACAAAACTGAACGAACAAAGGCAATCCTGTAGCAGTATAATAATGCTCACCACAATAAAAAGCCATAACGCCCAGTAATACATGGCGCCGAGGTACCAGGATTGGAAGAAGTACTTCTCCAGTATCTTGTAAATGATGGTTGGTCGACAATCTGCAGTACATTTTTTACATCTCACAGGTGTTGCAAAATGTCGCTGATGTTCTCCTGTCCTGTCGACACTTGTCTCATTTGAAATAGGCACGGGACTGCTGGTAGGCCTATCGGTAGTCGTGGCATTTGCACTCGCCCCATCTTCTTCCTTCGGCACATAGTATTGGGACCCAAACTTGGCGTATTCTGGGCAGAGTGCGAACATGAGCAAAGTGATGCCCAGTGCCATCAGCAAGAGCGTAAGGCTGGCCAGCAGCAACCCCTGCGGATGAGTGTTTCTCACCCTGACACTGTACAGCCGAATGCAAAAGCACCGGATCCCCAACCGAGCCATCCCAGACAAAGAGGCCAGAAGGAAGAATAAGGTGATGAGGACGTACAAGACGTAGTCGGCAGGGAAGAACCTCTGCAGAATCTGAAACAGAAGGTCCAGGGGGTTCACCAGCAACAATTTCTTGGCTTCGTTATCATCGGAGGTGAAAAGGTGGAAGTGGCCCGTCTTGGACACGCCAGCCCAATTTTGAAACGTGGACTGCAGGAGAGTGACGAATATGAGCAGGCTGATGGCCATGCAGGCCAGTCCAAGCACGATGGAGCATGGCCGGCAGCAGCTGAGAAGTCTGCTGCAACAGGTGTTGGTGGCTTTGGTCAGTTTCCGTTCCCATTTCTCCAGGAGGCGATCCTCTTCCTCAAGACGCAGCATCCTCCATCTCTCCCTGGGCCAATACGCAATGTTCCGTGCACCACTTGACGTTCCTGAAATCTGTGTAGTAGCAGTAGAAGCAGGTACACTGCAGCAATTTCTCTCACCGCAAGGGGCCATGTGGTATTTCGCTCGAAGTGCCCGAAGTCTCTCCCGTACCGCCTGCCTTCTCTCTCTGACCTCGTGGCGGTCACGACTTTTGCCGCTGCCCTTAAACAAGCTGATGGGCCACCAGGAGAGGCCCAAAGCAGTGTAATAGCAACACACGATTAGCCCCGTCAGGCACATCAAACACCCACCTAGGATCATCACTTGCATCCATTCTAAAATGATTAGAAATAAGGTTCGGACATGAAGTATAGCATGCTGCAGAAAAACTGTGTACTCAACTGTTGGCATCCAGAAAGGCTGATGTCGCAGAATCAACAAAATTGTCCATGTTGACTGAGTGCGTGTCAGCTCCATCACTCTCTTGGCCATCTAAAGGCAGCAATAGTCCGGCTGCTAGCAGGAGACCAGCCGCCATCAGAAAAGCTAGGGTGAACTTAAAGGCAGAACACAGTCTTGAGCAGCACCTAAGAATGCAAAACATAATTATAATCATACACTCACGTGTGACTCGTAACTCTTTGCATATACGGTACAGTATTAAAATCTTCATCTCAAAGAGATTCCAACTTAAGTATAGTTCAAATAATGTCTTACCCAATTCCTTGACTCAAATCGTTGGGTTCTGCACAGAAGAAGTAGGCCAGTGGCATGATCAGGAAGCAAAACAAGGCTACCAAACCCACCGTTACTGCAAAGCAATCACGAAAATGTGTAACGTTCTACCTGTATACAGGCTACCTTTACGAACCTAGATAGGCGTAGAATATGATATTCTCAATCTGGCCTCTGAGGGTGTCATCCTGGGCAAATGGTTTGTATGTCCCATCGGCCTGCTTCATGTAGCTGACAAGAAAAACGTCGACTGGGACAAGAGTAGAAAGGAATAAGGCGGTTGCCACCGACATCATCGACACTATGGATGCGCATGGGTCCCAGTCCCTCCTGTGCTTCATTCGTGCCACGTACACCCAAGAGAACACAATCACCAGCTGCACAAACACACAAACATTAATTTATTAGAATTTCTCGTGTGCACCTTTGCACATTAAAGTACACTCTCTTTTTAGAATTCATTGTAAAAGTGTTTGGGTGGTAAATCGGCATTAATTATGCTTCTTACTCTCAACAAAAAAAGAAGGGCCATTATGTTAGTGTGCTTAATCTCAACAGAATGTATAAATAATTAACTGCATTTCCCAACAACCAATATCCTCAGAACATAATTTTTGCGCAATTCACACTTTTCTCATTGTTGTCGCCGTTTCCAGTTTGCCGAATTATTTCTATGCGTAATTTTTAACTAATGCCACTCTCTTCAACTTATATATTTGTAATTGCACGTCCTGTTGACAAACATAGAGAAAAGGAGTATCTTGCTGGCTGTTCCAATTAATTGCGACATGACCTGATCGCAGATTCAGCGTCCTAATTATTTAAAAAAAAAACTCCTTCAACAAGCGAAGGAGCTCCCCTCAAATGCAAGAGCCCCCCACCAGGGGTACTGACCAGCACGCAGAGCGCGTAAGGAATCCATCCCGCGGCCAGCAGCTCTTGCATAAACGCCATCGCGTTCGAATCCTCCTCCTCCGAGCAGATGTTGCCAGGCGAATGCACAACACTGTTGCCAACGCCATCTGTCTCCGTCTGGCAACCCTGACCGGCAGGCGGGAAAGAGTAGTGGGGAGGGAGGGAGGGAAGCAACCGGCGGGCGGCGAAGAAAGGATTTTGGGACTTGGAGAGTCGGACGGACAACAATGCAGTTCGCATCCAACGCAAAGGACCAGGCCAGGAGCAGGAGGGCCAGGAGGCTCTACAGGGACGCTGCGACTGGCGGAGCAGGACCGCCCCTGTACCTCCGGGAGCATCTGGATGTCCTGCCCACCGAGGAGAAGCTGCTGGCCGACTACCCGCATCCGCTGCAGCTCTACAGGCTGCCACCGAACGGATATGTGTCGTTGCACGACGTGGAGGAGGTCGCCGCTGACAGGATCAAAGGTTTGGAGACGTACAATATTACCAGTTGGGAGAAGTGACAGACGCGGTGATGACGTCAACTCATTTTGACTATAATGACGTCATCGCAACACGTCTGTTTAATTTTATAGGACAGAATTTTTGAATTGTCATTGAATGTCATTGAAGGCTTTACTGAATTGCATGTTGTATTACAGTGCTGCGGGTCATTGAGAGGGCCAACTTGAGCGGAAAGAGGAAGATGTCGGAAGAATGGTCAAAGATGATTACAGATGACCTGCGGAAACAGAAGCTGAAGCTGTACTACCAGTGTGTACGTAGCTGATTTCACCTTCTTTACGACTGTACTTGGCTATGATCCCACTTTCTGATGCAAGCTTCATCTACTCCCATCTCATGTAAGCTGGAATCTTTACCTTTTACAGAAATCAGAGGATGACTTGGTGCAACGACACAGAGATCATATTGGACACTTTGCTCTTCGTCTTGCTTACTGCCGCACAGAGGACCTCCGTCGCTGGTTTCTCACCCACGAACTTGATCTGTTCCGACTCCGTTTTGCATTACAAAAGCCACAGGAGATACGTGACTTCCTGGCCTTGAACAAGCTACATTATGCTGTGTCTATGCCAAGTGACCGTAGTTCTGAGCTGCAGTCACTCCTGCAGGATGCAACCCCAAATGGTGCTTCACTTGACTTCTACCTTGTCCCGTTCACATCTGCTGTTGACCTTGTTCGAGCCCGAAAAGTGCTGGTTAGAAAGGGTCTAGCATACGTCCCATCCACTGATCTGGCGTCATTGGTCAGTGCTGATTTTCGTCTAGTTGTGTCTGAAGGTCTGGCTAGGACCGGTCGTGCCCTTGGCGAGTTGGTTGATCCGCGTCTGAAATTCCTGCAAAACTTCCATCAAGCATACATTGGAAATGACTATGCTCAAGGGAAATCAGACGGCATGTTGACAGTGCGTGATATTGATGCAGCTGCAACCTCATTTCCCCCATGTATGCGCTTCCTGCATTTGAACTTGCGTACTAACCACCATTTGAAGCATGGCAGTCGCTTGCAGTATGGCCTGTTTCTAAAAGGGGCTGGACTGACAATACAAGATGCGCTAATGTTCTGGCGTGAAGAGTTTACCAAGCTGATGGATGCAGACAAGTTTGAGCGCAGTTATGCCTACAACATCCGTCATTCTTATGGAAAGGAAGGCAAGAGAACTGACTACACTCCATATAGTTGCATGCGTATCATCGGACAGTCTGTTGGGGCAGGTGATGCTCATGGCTGCCCATTCAAACACTGGGACCAAACGACCCTCAGGAGCAGGCTAACTGCCCCTGGACAGCCCAAAATTGGAAGTGCTGCCCTGCAAGCCACGGTGGACATGGCTGTCAAAGGTCACTACCAAATAGCATGCCAGCGGTACTTTGAGGGGTCAAACAACTGCGAGTTGGCCTCAGGAATAAACCATCCAAACCAGTACTTTGAAGAAAGTCGAAATGTACTGCAAGGAAACATGCCTCAGGCACCTAAGAGTAAGTATAACACTTCCTCCATTACCATTTGTAGTTTTCTGATTGAAAATTCATCTTCTTACAATGCTGTTTGAAAATATTGTATAAAAAATTATAGGCCTAGTACTCCTTAGATAAGGAGCAGTTGCACTGGGTTAGGTACATTAAGTACAGTATCACAGATTCGATGGAAGTTATTTGTTAATAATTGCTGCCAATTCCGAATAACCAGAGTTGTGTGATGGTAAATCCAGAGCAAGGGTTGATCCATGTTATTTGCATAGATTTAATCACTTATTCTGGGTATCTATTGATCACAACTAATTAATGCATCCAACCTAGTGCAACAGACCTAAGTTACACTCACACCAGTTTCCCAGTACAGCTTCTGATAAAGATTAGAATAATTCACTTACCATGTCATGCATACAATTGGGCACACGAAAAATTACTATATAGCAGCTCAAGTACCATACTAGACATGACACAAAAAAGGACATTCAAAAATTAAATCAGAAGTTTCCAAAGAGACCCTTGTCTCATAAGTTATTGTCATGAACAGGGATGGAAAAAGAACCGCTTCTTTGGGCGGTAAGCGGTTCTTTTTCTATCCCTGCACATGGAAAAAAGAAGCGCTTCTTGGAAGGAAGCGGTACTTTTTCCATCCCTGGTCATGAAATTACTGTACACTGTACAGTCAGCCCCCAGTTATAACCAGGGGCTGACTGTTCATGGCAAGTATGAGGAAAGAGTGAGCAAGTTTACCTGTGCCAATACTTAGGTTGGCCAATAACCTCTTGACTGAAATTTGACTGTTATTTTGTGGCATCAGTTCTGCATTTAGCTGCTCTTCATATAAAAATTCTGTCTTTAGGCATGCCAACAACACGTGCAGTGATGTACACTCAAGATCCTGTGAAAGAAGAGCCAGCAACAATGTGGGGAGATGACGACGATGAGACCTTTCTCGAGGCAGCCATGATGGACACGACTTAATTGCACCCATACTGATGACGCAGGTTGTCCACCATGATCTGACACATTTCCTTGATCCCGTACTGGTGTTTCCAACCCCAGTCACTGCGTGCCTTTGAGTCATCAAATACTTGAGGCCAGTCGTCCGCTACAGAAAATGTTATTTTCAGTTCCCTTTTTCTTACTAAATGGAATAAACAGAGTGAAGTTTCTGACCTATGAGTTGTCTTGAATCTGGCTGGTATGTTATATCTGCACCGGGCACCATAGCCTTCACAACATCAAAGAGCTCCTCTGGGGTGAAACTCATTGCAGTCACATTGTATGTCCTGGTGCTCAGTTTTTCTGGTGGCGTCTCCATGAACTCAACCAGTGCACGGAGACAGTCATCAATGTAAATCATAGGTAGTCTGGTGTCTGGACGCAGGTAGCATGAGAAACGTCCGTTGCGAAGCACATCGTGAAAGACATGCACTGCATAGTCAGTTGTCCCTCCACCAGGGTTAGAATCGCTTGAGATGACTCCCGGGAACCGCAGGCATCTAAAGTCAAGTCCAAATTTGTGGTGGTAGTACTCGCCCAGCAGCTCTCCGTGTACTTTGGACACCCCGTAAATGGTTCTGGGACGCTGCACACACAGGTTTGGGGTTGGGTTGCGGGGCGAATCAGGTCCAAAGGCACCTATGGTGCTTGGAACGAAGATTTTCAGGTTGTACTGCTTGGCCAGCTCCATCACATTGTGCAGACCTTCAATTGGAAAATGTTATTTTCACAATACAGTAATTGTAATCAAGCCAGTTATGAGGTGTAGATTGCAGCACATGGAGTCATAGTCAGATAGTCTGGACAGCAGAGTTAAATTGCACAGAATAATATTACCCTGTTAAGTTACCTGATATGTAAGAAGTAAACAACAAGTTACCCGTAGTAAGCTACTCTTGCTGTCCAGGCTAAGACCCTGAAAATTACAAATCTGGATGCTGTTCTCACTAGCTAGTCTGCCAATATATTTCTGTAAAAGATTTTCTTGCTTAGTGCACTACCTTCAATATTGACCCTGATGGCCAAAGGAACATTCTGCTCTCCAACGGCACTAAGCAAGGCACTAAAGTGTACCAGCCAGTCCACACGGTAAGTCACGACAATCTGCTGGAGGCACTTGAAGTCGAGGATGTCCGCAAAGATGTATGGCCCTGGAAGCACAGAAATAATCAATTTCTGGATCATACGTAAGGCAAATATGTCCCATCAGTTGACACTCACCACCATCCACAATATCTTCAGATGGTTTGATAATGTCTGACATGATGACACTGTCTCTGCCATATTTGTTCCTCAGAAGCTTTGCCAGTCCAGTTCCCAACTGGCCAAGGCTACCTGGTTTACATGAAAATCAGATTCATCAGGTGAAAGCGTAACTTGAACTGCTAACATGTATAATAATAATAACTAATTGGAGAAAATTATGCTTCAGCTTGTACGATATGCTCTGGGTCGGTCTGGGTTGAATGAAAATGAATAATTTAGTCCATAATGAGCTGCACATGTCACACTCCACTCTATACTTCCGTCAACCTGTACGAGCATTGCTAGCAGCCTCATTCGCGGCATAAATCCCTACAAAATGAGTCACGTATACGCTCCTGGGAATGTTGCCATTTCCATACTGTGCTACAATAGTCTAAGCAGTAACACCCTTTGATTTTGTACAAAATACTGTATACTGTGAATATTCTCTATCCTGTAAGCGAAGAGAAAGCAAAAGGTAATAAAAACGGTGAAAAGGAATGTGAATATGCAGGAGTCTGCTTTACGGTAATTAAAAGAGCTAAGTGTCAGAAACAGGATGTGCAGTGCTGTACATGTCAAATTTATATCCACATATAGTAGATGACACTGGTCAGAAACTCTCCCATAATGAGAAAATGAGGTGGTGGACATATTCACAACGTAAATTGCGTCACACACTTTTAGAAAAAGCGGAGGCACCATTACAATATCCAGAGTTTGGTGACATTAAAACATCGGTGATGGCTACCATTGGTGGTTGGAGGGTTATAATAATAGGGCATGGATGCAAGGATATTTCCGATCCTAATTATCATTCACCATGTGATGTCACAAAAAGCGCATTAATTAATATTGCTGCCAGACGCATCCCATCTACAACGACCCAAAGACAACTAAATTCTTGTGGACCTGTGCTCCTAAGTGTCCTGCATAAAGGCAATGTAATGACTGATAATTATGATACCCGTACATTAAAATTAACACTACCTCCCCCCCACAATAATTTAAGGGCAAATATTTTTATCACAGGTTGTATTAAGATTGCCATTTTTCAGTATTATAACAGAAAAACGATTCGTAGGTGTTGTGGCAGCCTAACGACGTTGATGCATAAGAATGTCGTAATCGGATCAAGGTCCAGATATCTATTTCATTGTTATTTATTGGTGAGTCGACAATTTATTCAATCATTCATTCATTATCACAACGCTTTCCCTTTAAACTTGGGTAGTCAGCTATGCAGAAGGGGAGACGCAAGTTAACATTAATAACACATAACTCATAAAATGTCAAAATAGAGGTGAATAAGAATAACAAATTTTTGACTCACCAATTAATAGCAGTGAAAGTACGATCTGAGCAGGACCACTTCCCGAAAGATTTTGTGCCGTGTGAATGACCCTAGGTAATGCCCAATAAATACGTAGCCAATGAACCTGTCACTACCATAAAACCTGATCTATGTTGCAAAAGCTGCCAGTTCGGCTCTGTTATGTAAACAGTACATGACGCTGATGAATAAAATGCCCACGCCTATAGGAGGCATAGAAAGTATATACAAAGTGTCAATCCAGCATTGAATACCAGTGATAAGGATCCTGGGAGCATCAGTTTTCTTGAGGGTGTGCGATATGCCTCTGCTGCTGCCTAAATGGACCCCTGTTGCGGATCCTCTGAGCGTCAACCCGGATGCACCAACACTGAACAGCCTTCTCCACATTATTGTTCCAATTGCTCTTCCTATGTGTGCGGTATGACACCAATGCAACCAAAATCTCTGGTGATTCCGCGAGTAGTTTACACGTCAATGCTTCCGGCAACAAAAGGTGTGTGCGTAGTCAGAAAAGGTGGTGGCGGCAGCAGCAGTCAGGTGCTGGCCAAGGCCTTTCACAGCAACACTATTTTTTTGTGCACACCCTATGTACCCCTGCATCATCTGACGTACAGCTCCGCCTCCTCTGATTGACCTTTTATTCGCAGGATACAATCTACCAGCCTCAGCATGGGAAGGAAGGAAGTCCTTGAGCAGAAACCTGCTCACCTCATCTCTTCCTGATTGTGTAATGTGTCCTGGCACGTGGTTTCTCGATTCTCGATACACACAATGCACGATGAAGCAGACAAAGAGAGAGATTGAGCAAAAAAGGCCGCCTGCTGCTGATTATGCATGCCAGGCACAAGAATGATCCGACGTCACATGTTGGCGAGAGACCTTGATGGATGTGATCACCTCCAGGCATGCATGATTGTATTCATTTGTACACGTTGGCGGCTAGTGCATCGAAAGAGAGTGTGGCGCCAGACGATAGAGGCGCCAGGTTGCTGGGAGAGGACTGCTACCAGCACCATCTGCATGCATTTGGCTGAGAGAAACAGCAACAAGTGCATCAGAATGTATTTCTCAAGTTCACAGTTCTCGAGGAAGACAGGTGCTGATGCGAATTGTTAACCAGTTTTAAGATGAGAAAGACATTGGGAGTAGCAATCACCATGATTGTTACTTGTTTTCAAACTGGTTGCTAGAGTGAACTGTGAACACTCCTCTTGAACCAGCATTGAGCAATGTACTGTACTGTACCATACTTCACACGACTTCACATTTACACAGAAAGGATCAAACTTGACCTATCTGCAATGGATAGGATATTCCACAGTATTCACTCAGATTCCCTTTATATTCACCCTTTAAACGTACGAAATCCACTCTAGGTTGACCTGATTGTCCAACTCACGCGCAGTGTCTGATTGCTATGGACAATTTTTTCCCCCAATCCCATGTCTGACACGGAGTACCATAAAATATAAGAAACAAGAAGTTTGTGTCTCTTCACTATAGCTGACTATAGCAACACTTAGAGTAGCAACTGGACCGGATTCGGTTTCCTCGTTGCTTGTAAATGTAATCAGTGTCTTGGCAGGTTCATTCTGAAACCCGGTTATATGCAGTGAGAGCATATCTATGCTGGTATACAGTTAGAGTGTACCTCCATAGGATGGGGTTGCAGTGCAAGTGGAGATGATAATTATATGGGACGAGAGCACGGGGTAACTGCCCATCTTCTGAGGCAGAAGCAGTAGTCACGTGGAAGAGCACGGAAGCATTTTGTCAAGGGAAACGGTCGTCGAGCGTATAGGCAGAAAGGACGGCTATACTTCCGGATTAGCCCCACAGTCCTACCTGACCATCACCACCATATTGTTTTGTGTCCCCAAGTTCCCTCACATGCATTATACCATTATTATTCTGTTGTAATATAGCTTTTACATGATATCGTCGCAAGTCGCGGAAATAGCATACATTGCATACCGACCCTTATTGTTGTCAATTGTTGTCAACAACCACAGCATACCTCGTAGCCTAATCCAATTGTTTCCCACAGCTAACAAGAAGAATACTTGCCTGCTGATGTCAATAAGTAAAGGTGTGTTCACCAAGACGAGAGAACCTCTTTTTCTAGCCAATGAGAGACATTAGCGTGGGCGAGAAGTCAACCGACAAATGCTGGAGTGCGAGAAAAGGATTCTCGCTGCTCTCATCGCTATGACCGAGCGTGTGAACACGAGTCAAGAGTAACCTAGGGTCCTAGGCTATAATATAGCCTATAGGCCAACGCATAAATACTCTTGACTGTGTTCTCTGCCTTTGGTCTCTGCGGCACTAATTATTTTTGTTACATGTTATAAATGCGGATATTCGACATGTTTCCTGGGCAACTCCGCGGTTGTTTGCATTTGGTTGCGAAACTCATTCCAAAAGTGTATTCTTCAAATTTCAGTAGCTTACGCTTCTCCCGCTTCTCCATTCAAATCACCCAAACATGGATGTTGCTCAGGAAAGCAGCATGATGGATGCGGTAAGTAGGCGAATATCGACACTTTGGTAAACACCAACTTCGGCAGAACGCTTCTCTAATATTGGGGGGATGGCAGTTACCTATCGATGTGATAATTAGAAACCGACATGTGTCCCTCAGGTGGAAGATATGGACATTGACGTAGTGTACGAGGCCGCAATGGCTGTTTCTGCCGGTGCCAAAACCTGCGGGTCATCCGAGTCATCCGTCTCATCCAGGACGACCCTTTCCACTACGCCAAGTTCCACGTGCTCCTTCTCTGCCATATACGAGAGGGGTCAGTCTCTGTGTTACCAGACGTCGTCGCAAAGCCTGATACCAAAGTGCAGCTCCTGCGGAGACATACTGGGCCATTGCGACCAGCGGACTGAGCGCGACCCAAGTATGCTGGAAGAAGGCCGCAGCTCCAGTGGACACATCCTGGTCAGGCCGACCATCAGCTTCTGGTACCGGGTACCTCCATTCCTAAAGTCATCTCGGTCCATGTGCACGCTGGCCAACAAGTCAGACTTCATGGCTGACTCTGAAGTGGAGGCCATGCAATGCGAGTAAGAAGGGCTCAGTATTATATATATTTTAAAATAGGGTGCATAAACTGCATATGCTGATGCTGATACTTCCAGTGGTGAAGATCGTCAACCAGGTCAGAAGCGCCTGCCAGCCGTGCGTCCACGCGCGAGAACGCCCGGCATCCCGAAGAGCATGGCAACAGCCAGCTTCCGCCCAAATACATCTGTTGCCACTGCGAGGCTCAACAATCCGTAATATGACATGAAGTCTATCGCTTCAAAATAACCCTACCGACCCCCAATAAAAATTTTTACAAACTGCGCAAGTTCGCTTTTCGTTAGGGTTGAACCAATAACGGGTTTCCGTATATATTCATGTCATCCAGAGCGCAAAAGAGATAATTCTGCGCTCTGATTTGCGACGGAAAGTGTCTCCAAAGGCAACAGAAGCAAGCGGCTCTCTTGGTCTTCTTCTGGGTCATTTTGTGTCCGCACACTTTCCCAGATTATTTTCTTCTTGTTGTGCGCTCGTGCCCAGCACGCAAGGAGGCATTTATTTTCTGCGGTGCTCCGATTTCTCCCTGGAATAATTATTTCGCGAAATTCGGCCTCGTTACTGGACATTCTTCGTCATGGCCCCTTAGATGACTGCTGGTTCCAAGGGCATGAGACACCGATGCTGCGCGGTTCTCCATTAGATGACATCGGAAGATTAGGGCAGGTGCTGTTGCTTCTTGCACCGGAATCAGCTCCAGCAGTAAATGAATAGGGTGAAGATGAAGGTCGTGATGCAAACAGTTTCTGCTGCAAAAAGAGTCCCTCTCCTTCAATGCGGAATAAGTGCCCGGAAGAGGATCGGCATCTTGTTTTCCAGAAGGCTGGTCGTCGGGAATGAAGGGTAAGGTCCAGCAACATCCGAACATGCTGGTGCCGTACGAGATGATGAGGAGGTCCTCGCATACTCTTCCTTGTCACATTTCACCTTCATTCTGCTGCACTTGCCCTTTCTTGTTGCTGTCACAGATTTGGCCACTTTCAAAGCTTTTGCGATAAAGGACGGACACCAAACATGAACAGAAATGAAAGTTCCGAGAAGGGGCATTTTGTTCTTTCAAAATTAACATATTACAAAGCTGAATTTGACAAATCTTACAGCAGTGCAACTCTGAAATCCGACATTAACAATGGTGTTCTAAAGTACTGCACAGTTTTTATTATACTTACAGCATGATGAAATTAGCAATATACAGTACTTCCCAACGCTCTCTGTAAAAACCCGAAATAATGCGAGCCTTTTCCTGCATATCAGATGGCAGACATGTCTAAGACTGGAATCCTGTTCCTATAACATTGCCATAAGTCACTGCACCTGATGTGCATATGTAGGAAGCAAGGTGCATGCTCAGCAGTTATCAGCACTGGTCTCTTTCCATATAATACAGAAGCAGATTGTCTCACTGCTGTCCCTCATGATAAACGAGGCGAAAGAGAGATGCCTGCTATAAATTATTCCTGTCCCACCTTAATAGTAGGGCATGCACAATATTGCGGTGCATCTTGTTTGACAAAAACTAACTGGAACAATGGACAAAACGTCGACACCTAAAGTCCTTTCGATTTCCAAGTGATCAAGGCCCGATAAAACTGGGGCAATATTGTTATGTTACCCCCGTTGGAAGCACTTTATTGCAGATAAGCCGTCATCAGAAGTTTGTAAAGTCACAGCCTAGTTCCTCTCTGCAAGGCTGAGTGACTACCTCCATCCATCCATTCATCCTTCATTGCCCTAAAAAAGGGACCCTCTCAGACCCATGTTGTTGCGAGCACATGTGCATATTAGAATGTTTAGGCTGCTACTTTGCATGTCCCTATGCTTGAATCCGCAAGTGACAACAAAAAGAGAAATTAAAAGTAGCTGCGTGCTTCTTCGGCTGAGAATCACTTTGAGCTCGACACTTTTTCCATGGCTATTTTCTCTTCATTCGTCGGCTTGTTTCGAGACAGTGCAACAGTACACATGAAAAAGATGCTTTCTCCCCCTCCAAATGGCCAAAATGTCCACCTGCACACAATCCAAATGTCGATCCAATAGAGACCCTGCAAGTTATTTGAAAGTAATTATGCACTAATTACACCTAACACAATGCTGGGCACTGCTCACGAGGGAGGTACGGGTTGGAAGTTATACCCCAGAAACTAGTTTAAAGAGAAGCAACAAACATAAGTGAAAGTAGCTCTAATTGTCTTTTTTCTATTTTCAAAAGGTTGCTTCCTTTTAACACTGATTGCTTGGGTTAACAAATATTCGCTCGTGGACCATCCTATCATTGACTCTATGAGCAGTTTAAAAAAATCAACCATCAGCACTCTCCCAAGGTGAAGTCTAAACCAATAGTATGGTTAATTGTGGTCAACCCCATCTGTGTGTCCCTTCCTTCCTTCCTTCATCTTCCCAGCTATCCATCCGAAGAAGAGGAAGAAGAGTGAGAGTGAGGGTGATGCAATCAGGTATGGTACGGCACCTTGGGTGTACCAGCCAGGAACGCAATCAGCCGATCGGATTGGATCGAGCACGCGTCACTTTCGCCCGATTATTGAACTGGAGACCCGAGACAGTTCTACGTAATTATGCACAGGCTGATGCCCCTGGAAGAAGAAGAAGAAGACATGCTTACAACCTCCGCAACTGATTAGGTTTTGTTGGGGCGGGTCTCCCTGTTAAATAGTGTATAATACCCGAGGAGGAGAGGAATGGGTGACATGCAAGGAAGAAAGTGGGGCAGGCCAAGGGGCTCTTAGACAGCCGCGCTTCCATGCCCGGTGCACAACAAGAGGAAGACTCCTGAAGACAAGAAGCATCGGTGCTTCAAGCTTCACACTATAGGGGACACGCCCTTCCACATTTGTCTCCGCTATAGTCCTGCACATTCCGTCGTATTGTTGGATGAGGTGCTTGTGGTGCTTGTGTTTGGATGTGATCATGTGAACGTTGTGCGCGAGGAACAAGAGACACAAGCATAAGAGATGGGGTCAGACACCACGGACAGAGTCTTTCCATTGCTCAGGTGAGTGCTGCTGGACCCAGATTAGGAGCTCGCAGTGTCCGAACACAATGTGGGGGATCTTTTATTTCTCTTTGAGATTCGTTATTAATGTATCCGTACAGTACATTGTACTCCGGATGAGGCTATGGTGTCGCGGCAATAAGGAGTCAGCTTGCGTGACTCGGGATCCGTTCTACACGACGCGAATCGTTATCATCTCAGCAGAGTGAAACCGACGTCGTCGTAATGAAGGCCGAAAAGAAAAATGATAAAAGAAAAATCCTTCGCAACAAATAAGAGTACAGTAGACTATCTTCCAGATAAATGATGAGCCACGGAATATGTGGTAGCCTACTTATGTTTGTCAGCTTGTGATTCTCCACATATTAGGCCACAGGGCCAGGAAGATTGTTATAAAATAATATTCGGAATGTTGTGTTCCAAGAAACATTATTGCTACTTATGAAATGTAATTTCCGGCAATGTTATCTTAGGTAGATACATATGTGCTATGGTATCACGTTTCAATCTGGTAGAGACTGCATCAGGAACGAGTCCAAGCCTTGTAATTTGTAACAAGAATAGTTTACAAATATTTAAAACTAATTTGCATTACAATGCTGCAACTTCTCCGGACAATACATCCGCAGTGTCCCGTTTGAAAGAAGTATAGCAATGATTTTAAAGAATCATTTAAACGCTATAATTTTTACATGGCAAGGTGGCAGAAAGTTACATCCTCAGAATTCTTTATATAGGATAAGGATTTAGTAAATTGATATAACAACACAGTTGTGTTGTGGAAAGTAGTTAAACGTGCCTTTACAATTAATTTTGAACTAAGACGTTTAAAAATTCTCCGATTATTTTGCGCTCATGCCGACGGTAAAGCAATAATTAAAATTAAACTAAAATGCTATTGGGAAAGCACCGTTTGCCCAGCACATTTTAAATATGCTACATTCCCGAGTTACAGTCCGGATTGGTAAACTAAAAAGATTTCGTTGCCTGTAATTTTATTGCAATTCGCCACCAATTAAAACTCAAGGTCTTTATCCAGCAGCAGTAGTCATTCTCTGCAATTGTATTCCGCTAATGATGCTTACTTATCCTGTGCAGGATACCATGTAAGTTGCATCGGTTTCAGCAGTACATAATGATGAATCCCTCTCTCCTTCCGGCATCGCGAGCCTTAATTGTTTGCTGCTTAAAGTGAAAATGCACACACATGGATCGTGTGTGAAACGCACACTGTACAGTATCGTCAGTAAGCATGGAGTAAACATTATGCGTTTCTGGAAAAAGTGCGGATTCAAATGAATGCCACCAGTCGCGTGACGTCCTCCAAAAGAGGACTGCATAAGGAAGATGAAGGGCCAAGTTTAGCACGATGGTGGCATTTCCAAGGCATTCCCGCCTGTTCTAAAGACAATTACTCTGCACCAAGGACACCATCATGTCCGTCACTCTCACATGTGTTCTGTGTGTATCTCGCTTGAAAACCCAAAAATTGTTACCGAGATCATCAATTTTGATTTCTTTTTTGAAAGTTGAGCAAACGCACCCTGTAAAAATTTCGAGTGACGATGTCGTCCCCTAAAAATCTAACGGACACCGTCAGGGACATTGACCTGAGGCATGCAGAGGACCGTCTTCTTCATCGCACGCAAATCTGGACACAGGTCACGTGCATGGGCTTAATGAACAACGCCAGGCGTGAAGGAGCACCAAGTGCTTTTCGCATTACGCCCTTTCCAATCCACATCAACTAGTGTGCCCTATACCAAGTCACTATGTCGTCTCTACATTGGCACGTGCTGGTTTTCAATGGGCCATAAGTGTTGCGCAATGCGTGCACATTTATAGTGGAATTCAGCAGTGCGAATACCTCACATTAGCATAGCGTGAGAATAATTCAAAAGAAGGCCGCTTCGCAAAATATGGAAATCACAAGATATTCATGCAAGTTATGTTGGAAATTATTCTTGGTATATCTGCAACTCGTTGCAATCTTTTTGACTGAGGCCTCAAAATTATTGTGATGACTCCCAGCCCCATGAACTATTTCATGGATTATATCCTATCTATGCAGTACCAATTAACAATTATATGCATGCAGTGTGTCAGGTTAATGCTTAGAACAAGCAGTACACCATAAAATTTGTTCATTATGCGCAATTACGTTGCAGAAAATTAGGCACAGCTGGTCTACTGCAATGCATTTCAAGGATCTCAAAACACTTGTTTCAAATATTGCAATTTTATAATAACGCCTTGTACAAGTAAACTGTTTTGTTACTATTCAGTTCAGCACTTCGTCAGGTATTGTTTACCGGAACAAACCAAATAAAGTGTACTGTAAGGGCCGGTTTCACCGAGCTTGGTATATGATAAAACCAGGTTTCTTTAGGAAAATCCATACAAATAGATAGGGATTTTGAGAAATACCCTGGTTTTATCATATACTGAGCTCGGTGAAACCGGCCCTAAAACATCGCATTCGAGGGGTTTTGTTATACTGAGAGTGATGGTTAATCCTGTCAAAGCCCAATAATTTCTATATCATGTACCTCAATAAGTTACCGTTGCATGTCATTATTATGGTAACGGTACCAATTTAGATTTTTTTAAAAAAAGTTAAAGGACCTCCCTTCGATGAGGTAACTTGTCACCCGAATTTGTTCAAATTGGCGGAAAAGGTCACCACACCCGACCGAATAATACGACCTCGAAATTCACAGTAAGTGGGCAAGGAAATAAGCGGAGCTCTTAAAATTTTCCTCTTTTTGGACCTTTTCAAATTTGGCATAAAGCTAGTATTTTGAAACGGGCGAGGTTCCACCAGACGACTGGGAGGGCAACTGTCAGGATTTTCTACTTGGAAAACTTTTGCCTGTTATATTTGCCCGTCACACATGAGATTGCAGAGAGGAGTGTGTATTATGACCTTGCTGATGACTCACTTCCAGTTCAGATTTTAATGAGTAAGTGCAACACATGAAGGTTCAATGCACAAGTAATTGAGCCTTCTCGGATATTACTTCTCTCAGCACAAATTATAGACTTTGTAACTTTGAAGAGAGGCAAATCTTATTGCCATCGAAAATGTTAGGTTTTTGTGGTTTAAAGGTGGTTTAGAATTGCGTCAATGATCGCATGTCTCAGCATAAATAGTTACGAACAATTCCGTCTTTTAAATTGTAAAATTACTATTGAATCTTGATTGATTGTTCTGCAATTGCACCCATCAAATATGAGTCATTTAGCACTCGCTTCAAAAATGTAGTGTTAACTTCTCAATACATTGAACATAATGTTGGTATTGTACTATTGTTGCGCTTCCTTATTTCCTTCTCTCTGCGAAAGCTGGATGCATTCCGCCTTGCCAAAAACATCACTGATTGTAGTGGCACATGCGTTTGACACGGTCTAAAAAGAGGTGATGATGTTAGATGTTTCAAAAAAGAAAGTATACAAGTAACACGATCGTTACGTGTACCAGGAATCCAGGGAAGAATATTAATCGGATTCTTCGAGTAAATCCATCTGGTATCATACGTGTTTTTATTGAACCATGGAATAGATAACTATAATCTTTGAAAGACCTTAAGGTCCACAGGGGCAAATCAATGGATACCAGATGATGACTTAAATGTATCCACTACGTTGTAAACATATTCCATATTAGGTTAAGACATTTTAGCATGATGAATCAAAACTTACGATAACCTTGCAGGTTTAGTATAAATTTGGTAAGCTTCACATGTAAGGAAACTACTCAACCTTCCGGTATGTGTTAGGTCAAAGATGCTTGTTGAGGTGTTGGCCATGCTGGCACTTGCTCGTGTTGATGAGGCTGGCTGGACACAGGGAAACTCTTCTTGCTATTCCAACGATAGACAAGAACTGCAGCTGCCTTATTTCCTTGCCTGTGGTTTGTACAGCCATATAGGGACAGTACATCCCATTTTGATCTGGAGGAAATAGTCGTGGAAATATATGTAGTAATATGTGGCTTGCTGACCAATTAGGAGTAAAGTGGGTGTCGGCTCAATAGGACCTGCTGCAATGTCAGATGTGTCAAACCAAGTTGGCATGGTGAGAGTCTGGTCTTCTTGGATCCGACACACATACGAATGGTATCTTACCCTAAAATACCGTGACAACACTGTGATCCCGTAACTTGGTAGTGAAAATAAGTGCTGGCTGAAAAAGCACTAACGCAAAAAAGTGTCCATATTACTGTTTCTTTATAGACACTTTGTCGCATCAGAACAACATGCCATAGCAAGAAAGCAGCATATCATCATAAATTGTACGTGCTGGTCGTACTTTACGTGCTGCCTGCGAAAACGGGACTCCTATTTCTCTACAAAAATGCTTTTCTCCTTGTGACGACAAACGATTATTATGACCGACCTTTCTATGAATCCGACCCACATGTTTCACTCATTGATTAAATTGTGCAACAATTTTTCACGTGGTCATTTTTAAGCAAGAGGGCTTCATACTCGGTGTGCTTGTCCTTTACATTTGTATACAGGCTACGTGCATGGGAGTATAGTATACAAGGAAGCGGATGGATAATCAAAAGACAAGGGCGTGTCCGCTCGTTTGCTTATATACAGTACGGCATCTGGGTGCATGTAACGAGGAGAATCGTCATGGAGGCATCAGCTCGTCTCTCTGCACGGTCTAATTGCTTAGGGAAATGCCTGCCGTGGTCACGCTGTCGCTTTGTCACAATAAGTCGAGCTGGCGAGCGAGTCACGCACTCAGCTTTCTTTCCTACATCCCCTCCCCTTTTTATCCTCCTCCACCTTCTTCTTCTTCTTCTTCTTGAGTCCCGTATAGTAATGTCCACGTCGTTTATTTATGCAGGAGTAGTCCACATTCGCCATGGACCAAGCGACGCCCTCAATTTCGTACCTCATCATGTGGCATCGGAGTGGCGCTGGTCTTCTGCGCTCTCCTGCAGGCGGCATCTGCAGCTGCAGCGGCCGTCGGATCAGCGGACAGGTGTCCACCAGAAAACGACATCCTGCCCTGCAGGTGTCGCATCAGGGCTCAAGAAATGCAGATCTGGTATGGCCAACTACAGTGGTGCAACCTTAGTCATTCTCACTCTCGCCATGATTACCCACTTTGTCACGCATGCTGCCATCAACCATCCAACCCTAGCATCCGTCCATTCCGACGCCCTCATCCGCCCAGCAGCACTCACGTCCACGACCTTCCTCCACATCCTCTGCATGGCTGATTGCAGAGTCAGCACACACCTCACGCACATGTTTGTTTCACAGGTGCAGTCACAGCGAGCTTGAGAGGGTCAGACGCGCGCTGGAAGGAGTGATGGTGTTTCTCTCATCGACTGTGGCGTCTGGAGGGTCTCCAGCTTCATCATCGTCGACTCCAGTTATTGAAGAGGTGGTGTTGGAACAAAATAAGATGACGGGACTACCCGGTCGCGCATTGGGAGGCCTGCAGGTCCGTCGTCTCCTGCTGCGACACAACGGGTTGCAGACAGTGTCCAGAAATGCGTTTGCAGGCTTGGAAGGAAGTCTTCGGGAATTGTTCGTGGAGGAGGAGCTACTGGAAGATCTGCCTTGGGACACCCTGGACTACCTGAGACGCCTGGAGGCATTCACATTGCTGGGGGCGTCCGGTCTGCGCCGTATTCCGCGTCTGGCCGGGCTGCCTCGCCTCAAGTACGTGAGAGTCGAGGACTGCGGCGCCTTGCAGCTGGAACCAGCGGCCCTCCACTCGCTTCCAGCACTCCGATTCTTCCAGCTGACTGGATGCGAGATCACTCGTCTGGAGGCAGGAGTGATAGACGGACTGGGCCCTGCCCTGGCAGTGGCCAACCTCAGCTCAAACCTAATCTCGCACTTGCACCCAAGGGCGTTCGCAGGTCTGCCCGACCTACAGGAGCTGGACTTGTCCGGTAACAGAATCAGAGATGCGGCCATGCTGGGCCGAGCTATCAGGGCCGCACCAGGGCTTAGGATACTCAACGCGGCAAGGAATCCACTGGAACGGCTGCAGGAAGGTGCTCTGGGCGGAATGAGGTCGCTGGCTACTTTAGACCTTCGAGATTGCGACCTGAGAGAGGTCAGACCTGAAGCATTCAGTCAACTTCCAGCTCTCAGACGGTTAGATCTCAGCCGGAATTCGCTGACCCGACTGCCAGCAGGAGCATTCTCCGTGGTGCCACAGCTGGAGGAGCTCTTCCTGGCTGGAAACCAACTTGGGTCGGACTTGGGAGGGCTGCTGGCTGCTCTTCCGCAGCTGCGATCTCTCGATCTGAGCGCCAATCGTCTTCAGGAGCTGCCTGCTGCTGCCCTGGGCCGCGGTCATCACCTGCTGGAGAGACTCAGCCTGGAGCACAACGGCCTGCGCTGGATTCAACCGCAGGCTCTCTTGGGATTCCCGGCACTGACTGAGCTGCGTCTCCGGAACAACACGCTGTCCAGCCTGCCCCCAACTGGAGACCTGCATGTTGGAGGACTCGCGCCTGCTGAATCCGGCTGGTGGCACCTTCCGGCCCTCAAGGGACTGGATCTGGCGGATAACCACCTTACTCGTCTGGACGACGGACTCTTGGCGCAGCTTCCAGCCCTTCGACACGTGGACCTAAGCGGAAATCGTATCCTGCAGCTGGCTTCACAGGCGTTCAGAGCATGTCCGCTGCTAGAGCACGTCAACGTGTCCGGAAATGAGCTGGCCGCTATTCCCGTAGATGCCTTCAGGGGTCTGCAGCATCTCTACGAGCTGGATCTGGCCCGGAACAAGCTGGCTCATCTGCCGGACACTCTCTTCAGGGATCTGGCCAGCCTGGAGTTGCTGTCGCTGGCGTTCAACCGCCTGCAGGCCATACCTTCCCCAGCATCCTTCGCCACTGACGGACTGTCCGGTGTAGTTGGAGGTGGTGGATCTGCATTGCAGGAGCTGGACCTTCGAGGAAATGCCATTGGAGCTATGCCTGTGGGAGCGTTGAGTCCTCTGAGGCAGCTCCGGACTCTTCGCTTGGGAGCCAACCTCATTGGTTCATTAGCCCGGGGTTGCCTGCGAGGCCTGGTGCGATTAGAAAACCTTCATCTGGCCTCCAATAGGATCCATCTGGTAGAGGACGGAGCACTGTCGGACGCCGCCCGCCTGCAGACGCTGGACCTGCAGCATAACCGAATGCAGTCGGTCGGCCCGGACACTTTCTCCGGTCTTGCTGAGCTTCGACGTCTGGATATCCAGCACAACCGGATAGCGACGGTGTCTCCGGACGCCTTCAGGGACACCGTCCAGCTTCAGGAGCTGAGTCTGAGCCACAACCAGCTGACCGAGTTCCCGCCAGCTCTCCTGGACGTGCAATCCCTGCAGGTCCTTCACGCAGGATCCAACCAGCTGCAGACCCTCGGGGACACGCCTTTCCGACGACTGCCCCGTTTGACCCAACTGTTCCTGAACGACAATCGTCTCGGCAGCATGCCCAGCTCAGAGGCCAACATCAGGGAGGGGCTCTTCCAGGACATGCCTTCTCTAAACATCCTGGACCTCCACGGCAACGAGCTGCAGGAGCTGGGTCCGCGGTCCTTCGTGTCCTTACCCAACCTCCGCTTCTTGAGGCTCAGTTCCAACAGGGTCAACCGAGTCCAGAACAACGCATTGCGCGACCTTCCAGCCCTGCAGGGCCTGGAGCTGCAGAGCAACGGCCTGAGGGTAGTGGGCGAAGGGGCCTTCCAAGGGCTGACGTCCCTCAGGTACCTGAATCTGAGCCACAACGACCTGGACAGCGTGTCCCGCGCTGGACTCCAGGCTCTTCCTTCCCTGGAGATGCTCGACCTCAGCCATAACCGGATCCTGGAAGTCGACGACAGGGCCCTGCGACATCTGCATTGGCTTGTCAACCTCAGGGTCAGCGTTGTTTGTATAAAGTTGCCTTAGCACAGCACTGACGTACCGGTACCTCTTTTGGCAGATGGACAACAATTACCTGTGCAGGATCCATCCCCACACATTCGACACCATGAGCCGCCTGCGGATGCTGAGCCTCCGGAACAATCAGCTGGCCAGAATCAACGAGGACACGTTCTACAAGCTGAAGGACAACGTGGCCCTCCTGGACATATCAGGTTTGATTACTTTCTCTGTCATTATTCCAATCGCACATGTTTATCCTGACTGTTCATGGCAACCCGTAGAGCT
This sequence comes from Catajapyx aquilonaris, assembly GCA_000934665.2. NCBI lineage: Eukaryota > Metazoa > Arthropoda > Diplura > Dicellurata > Japygidae > Catajapyx > Catajapyx aquilonaris. Next base: position 56,861 of record JYFJ02000771.1, on the reverse strand, counting down.
CTCATGCCGTCAGCATGCGGACGAGGAGCTCACAGGATACTCTTCCAGCTCTTCCTTTACATATATCGTCTCGCAATGGCCATTATCGGCTTTTCCAGGCAATCCTCTCCAGTGTGACTGCGACATGGCCTGGCTTCGTCAGTGGCTGGAGGACAACGTGGTCAAGGAGGAATCGGCGGCACGTTGCTTCGAGCCACCAGAAATGCTTGGAGTTCCCTTACGTGAGCTGAGGGCATCCAGAATGACCTGCGCTTACCACCGATCCCTCTCAAACAACGTGGACACCTGCAGTCCCAGTGCACTGCAGGCGGCTGCATCTGCATCCACGCTCCTCTCTGCCACGCCAGGCAACAGGGGAAGGGGTCCTAGACCCAACAGTAGGCCACCACGACCACCCTCTGCAGGTAATCACACAACACTGACAGTGAGACAATCTGAACTCAGTACTGGTAATGGAAAATATATAAAATATGAAACAAACTGACAATTTTACAGGTATGGAAAATGCAGGATCATCTCAGGTCCTCTCGGCGTGGATGAATGTTCGCCACAACTCTTCTGATTCAGGAAATACAGGACCACACCAGTCGGATTACTTTGATGATGAGTACGTGGAGTACCAGTATGATGATTCGTCTGTCAGCAACTCATCTTCACCTGGTTCTGAGACGAACCAGGTTGACAACTCGCTGATTCCCCCTGGTTCAGAGGTTGTCATAATCGATCCGGATCAGGTGCTGTCGAATATTGTCAATTCAACTAGCGACAAGTCCGGAGCTGCCAAGCAGGCCGGTCCTGTTTCTCAGCTGAGTCCAGATGTGGTGCCTGGTGACACACCGACTATATATGCTGGCAGCAGCTCAGTCAGCAGGCCGTCAATAAACAAGGGCAACTCATCATCTAAAGTGGGGTCCGGACCGTCTGGATTCTCCTTGTTTGGCATCCCGTTGCCTAGTCTGGACCTTGGGTTGACGCTCGGCCTGGCTCCAACTCTCAGCTTGGTGTCGAAAGGACTCCAGGGTGCGGCTGCAGTGGCCAGCTTGGGAGCTGTCGATAAAGCACACCCTCATGAAGATGTTCTCCATCGTCCAGGTGGCCACCCGCATGTGCATCCGCATGTGCATCCACACCTGCATTTGAATGATGCCCAACCGGCTGGGTCTGGAGTTCCAGCATATACCCCACCTGACCATCCGTATATTCCACTGGCACCTCCACCACCTCCGCCTATACGCACGCAGTCTGGATTCATACCAATGGATCCACTCACTCCAGCAGTTGATGTCCCATACATGGTTGTCACTCCAAGCACACAGGAAACACCAGACTACTACGAGGATTACTCTCACAGTCAGCACAGTGTTGCATCATCCCCATCACCATCTCGTCCAACTGGCACTTCCACTCTCGAACCCGACTTCTCATTGAGTGAACTCTGGGGGATGCTAACTGGTGACAAGGCCACTGCTGCTACCTCCACGTTATCTGGCTCACCGGTACTGCCCACGTCTGCAACAATTCCAACAAGCAGCCAGCCACCAACACCGCCAACCTTCACCACGACACTGAGGGCTGGACTGGGCTTCCACCACGGTGACACTCTACCAAGAAGACCTCCAGGACGACCTACAATCACCAAAGTGGAAATAGGAGCCTCGTCTGCACCTGGGCAGTTGGCCCCTTCAACAGCCCTGCCGCAACCCTCATCGTTCCAGCCTTCGCTTTCCCCAGCAGCCTTCCCATCCTCGTCGCCTCCTCCGCCTACTGCCCCTCCACGTCCTTCGGAACTCTCAGCACCAGCCTCTTCCCTCCCGCACGTGTTCCACCCTCCCGAACCGGAGGAGACCCAGGTCAACATTGTACCAATGGCACATCACCCACAACCCGCAAGTCAGCCAGACTCCTTGGACTGGTACTACAATAACTACCACAATGACAATCAGGACCCATACATTGGGCCAAATCCATCCTCTCCTTCCTCTGCCAGTTTGTATTTCCCATCGCTTTTCCTAATCCCCATCGCCATCTCTGTGGTGCTTTCGTAGCATAATTCTGATTTATATGCAGAAAAAAAACTACTTCCGTTTTCAGTTTGCAGGTCTGGCGAACAGTATGGGTGAGTCCAATGGATGCAACATGTGCGCACAGCTCTAAACTTTGTTACATGAACAGAGAAATTGCTGGTGCAATTGTAATTTCATGTTAAAAGTTCAAATAAAAATATAAAACAGTGACTTGCTCATACTTCGATTGATTACAAAATTTCCAGACAACTTCCAGAAAAATGCGGGACACTGGATGAGTCAAGTGGCACATGTTTCAAAAGTTCAAGGTGTGCTCACACGCTTGCGAGAGAGCTGGTCATAAGAATAGTGCAAGTGTGAGCAAGATGCCAATTCTTGCCAAGTATTGAACGCCAAACCAGCAATAGGCTTTGAAACCCTGAACTTGTCATGAAAATTCACCACTTGCATTTCCTTACATTTTATTTTGCCAAAACAAGCTGAATAATAATGTTAATTTCAAATGGGGGCTGGGGGGTTAGAACTTCACTTCTTCTTGTCGTCCTTTCCATCCTTGTCCTCCTTGGACTTGTCCTTTGCATCCTTGTCTTTATCCTTCGCCTCCTTGTCCTTGTTGGTTGAAGAACCTTCCTTCTTCTCAGCATCCCTGTTGGCAAGCTTATTGTTGATGAGATTGTGCAGGGCAATGACCGAGCGGATGAGAGCAGCCAGGTAGACCACAAGCATCTGGTCGTTGGTCTTGACGTAAAGGGCCTTCACGAAGCTCAGGTGGGTCACATCTGGGAGGAGGTTGAACACATCCTGCAGCTGGTATATTATCTGGTGGTTAACAGGAAGTTTTCCATCCACAACCTGCAACAAATAAGTGGGGCAAACACTAGTTTGTACTGCCATGAAATTAATCCCTGAAATATCCACCTGTCTCAGGTAGTTCTGGATGTCCTTGACATGAGAGTGCAGTCCTTTCAAACCCATCAGCTGATTGGTGACCCTCTGCGACAAGGTCCCAACCGTGGTGTCCTTGATGTCCCTTAGAAGGTGCTCCACCCCAACCTCCTCAGCCTCCTCTGCCCCAATCTCACTCGCCACATGCTCAAAGGTCTTGGACGTTGGTGACCCATCATCGTGCACCTCCTCCACAGCCCGGTAAGCCTCGGTTGGCAGCCCCAGGTCCTTGGGCTTAGCGTCAATGATGACCAGCACTGATGAGGGGCAGTAGCGACGCACCAGCTCGTTGATGGCCACATCATTCGGATGCAGCTTTGGGCCAGTGTGGTACCACCCAACGATCTTCTCCCTGGCATTCACCTTCTTAAACATCCCATACATGTTCTCCAAGTAATCGTGGTCCAGGAACCACACCGACTGGTCCTTTTCATCCTCGTCAAACGGTACTGAAATAACAGAGAATGTCCTCTCATCCGTTACATATTTCCAACTGTCGGACGTGCGGATTCATTAGTATTTCCAACCGACTGACCTCCGAAGCTGTTGGACACATCCAGCAGGCCCTTCCCCCTCCAGCTTCCCAGCAGCACTCCGACGACCCTCTTCTGGTTCCCGATCTTCCCCATCCGGTTGAAGTGGTCCACCACGCTCAGCAGCACCAAGGGATGAACCACCACCTTCTCCACCGTCGTCGGAGGCGGCGCCCCGACCGGCGGAGGTGGGGCCGTCGCCGTCTCAACTGCCGTTCCGCCAGACATCCTCCTTGCCCCTTCTTCTTCTCACCCTTGACCTGGGCTCCACTCTTCAGCAGGAATTTCCAAAGTGGCGAGGAGCGAGGACCACCCGACGTCAAAGTCTTCTTTTCGCCTATTCACCGGAATCAGTGTTGCCAACAGAACGTGGGACGGACCGAATCACGTCGCGGGTTTTAGTGTCGAATAAAGCAGTTACTAATAGCTGCTTCTTGTGTTAAGCGCTATTCCCGTCTGAAACCGACGTCTGAAACTGACATAAAAGTAGCTAATACTAATAGCTAATACACAAATTAATTATTCATTATGTTAATTATGCTATTAATGCTGTGTAATTCGTACGTGTATGTTAATAACATATATAATTATAAGTTCAAGCGTGACCTGGTGACCTCCCACTCCCGGCTATTCCTACTGATTGGTCTGGCAACCCTGCATGATTTGTCCAAGATGGCGCCGTCCAAGTGAAGCCAAGCTCCTCGACTCAGCTCTTTTTTTTTTTGGATGCCCTTCGGTCCCATTGACCTTCAGACAGTTCAGACCGTGGTTCAGACCCGGGACCATGGCCGATCCAGCGAGATCTCGCACCTTGCTGTTGCTTCAGAGCGATTGGGACGAGGCCATCCGGTTGGTTTGTAGTGTCACCACTGCCCTCTGAATGTCATTTACCAAATTTGCTGATTTATTTTGCAGGGTCAAAGGTGGAGAGGCGTGGGTCACTTGCAAGCCTTTGGGTCAGCCTGGGCTGCATGGGAAGATTCAGTGCGAGTCGATCCAGGGGAATTTGCCGCTGCTGTCTTCCTCGGATGGATTCACTGCCCGCCTCCTGTCACCCTCTGCGTTGCTTCTGTCGTACGCATGCAGCTCGTGCGCTTTCCTCTCAGCCCGGACCATATTCAAGGGTAACTCGTGGGCCACTGGTCCGCAGAAGTGCATGGATGTGACTCCAGGCGGGATTGGAGCATCGCCGACTGCCCGAAACAGTGTGGTGATGTGGGATTCACGCACTGGGCAGGAGTTGAGGCGACTTGAGGGCCACTTTCTGGATGTGTACAGTGTTCGGTACTTCCCTTCTGGGCAGGTGCTGCTGACTGGAGGGGCCGACATGCAGCTGCGTGTGTGGTGTGCAAAGAGTGGGAAGTGTGGCGCAGTGTTTAAAGGGCACACGGCAAGTGTCGCTGACACCTGTATTGTTGATCGTGGACGCAATGTGATTTCGGTCTCTGCTGATGGGACCCTGAAGCTGTGGGATTGTGGTCGGGCCAACTGCCTGGCCACAGTGAGTGGGACTGGAGCTCTTAATTCGTGTGCAATTTTTCCATCCGGGCCCCCACCACCGCCAAAGTCTGCCAGTGTGGATGATGAGGAAAGGGAAGTTGGCACTGCTGGGAAATTGTGCCTTGTTGGTTCTGAAGCTTCATGCTTGATGGCCGTGTCAATCAGCGACCGTAACATCATTTGGCGCCATCCGACCCAGTCTGCGGCTAATTGTGTCTGTGCCACGTCGGAATGGGGCTGGGCTGCGGGGTTGCAGGATGGCAGTGTTGTTACTGGTGATATAAGGCAATCTGGGACTATTATCCAGCAATCTCCATCTCAGAGCACAGTGTTCTCGCTGCGATACGTCCCAAACATTGGCCTGTTTGTAGGCAGAGCGGACGGGACATGCACACTCCATTCAGTCCTGGATGGTTACACGTTGAGTGTGCCCCTGTGCCAATTGACTGGTCCTGACTGTGACCCTGTGTACTCCCTGGCTTCTGACCCAACCCACATATACACTGGTGCTCGAGACGGTGCTGTACGAAAGTACACCCTGGCAGCCATCGCTGCTGCTTTGGAACATTTGTAAGGCATGAATAAAAAAGATGATTTCTGTAACAAACGTTTGTCTCTTTGCTGCATGCAAATAGCATACAAATACATGTAAAACATTTGCAGAGTGTGTTTCATTTGGAAACACTGAACAACACCAACAGTTGTAATAAACATACTGTACTTTTCATAAACATACTCTGCATGTCTTCAAAATGATCTACAACTTAGCAAGGATCAAGTTGTTTCTTAGTAGTACTGTTAATTACGGTTACACAACTAACTCTTCCTGAATTATTTACTGAACACAATGCAATGCTGTGGAATGATCCACTGATGTACAGTACCGCTCAGAAAGAATGGTACGTCTCTACATGGAAATTTTTCATCCCGACTGTCGAAGGCTTCCCAGCAACACATGGAGGGGCAGCAGGGGGTGGTAAGGTGGGGCGGACAACCCCCGCCTCCTCAAGACCAGACTCGATTAATGCGCACTTGAGAGATGAAAGCAAGGTCAGGGCATTTTGGATAGCCTTGAAGCGTTGTGCATTGAATTGACGAGATTATCGCTCAATGCTCATTGCAGTTATCTTCGCGCCGAACAAATATAATCTTTATAATTATTGATTATCACAAAATCACACCTCCGCCTTCATTCCAAGTGGCAGGAAGGTGTCCCAACACCACCATCACTATCTCTAGAGGCTGACCATTCCGCATTAATGGGATCACGAATGGGACCGATACTGTGCAACCCTCAGCTCCACTGTCACATTTCGTTGAAGAATAAGTAACACCAGGTTTTGTCCACCGCCACTAAACTTAATGCCATGCATTATTGCACGTCAAACAGCAGACAGGTGAAAATGCCTCACTCGTAAAGGTGTCATGTAAGCAAGAGGGGTACTGATGCAGCATGATCACTGGCGTCGCAATAGCTGTCGCATATCTTTATGATCGTCACGACGACCGGTGTAATATTTTCATCGGTAAACGGATATTGTTGTGGGACATGGGTAACACACGACTCTAGAATGCCTACCACATCAGGCATGAAATACAATGTGCATGGCTTAATTTTGCCAACTTAACCTATTCACATGAAACATCGTGTAATGCGGCTTGGCAATTTTTGGGAAAATTTCGAAAGACCAGAAAGCAGTACGAAAGTAGGAAAACACGTAATTGCATTGTAGGGGTGATGTGTACTGTATGTTAAATAATGTTGCTTAACCTCCTGAGACCCGGAGTACAGTATACTGTACCTTTGTTTTTGTTTTTTTACGCGTTTGAGTTAGTCAGAAGGTGCTGGAAAAAACAAAGGTACAGTATACTGTACCAGGGGTCTCAGGAGGTTAACATTAGTGGTTCCCCTTTATTTTTCATTGGGGACCACAAAAAATCGTTCAGTGAAATTCACAACCTCCTAGATGTTCACATTTTGATCCCCCAACATGAAAAGACTGGTAAACAATGAAAGGAAAATCATTGATAACCATTGTAGAGTATCGGAATTGTTTTGTAACTGGGCCTAATTTACGAGAGATAGCATCATCTTGTGTAGATAAATTTTTGCCCTCCCTCCCACAGTTTGGGAAGCACTGATTAACATGCATATACGGTAGCTGGCATTATTTAATTCAGATATCGTGTCCCCCCCC
>JYFJ02000771.1:0-49654 GCA_000934665.2 Catajapyx aquilonaris | reverse complement strand
CCCCCCCCCCCCAGAGAGCACTGCTCTTATCACGGGGTAAACAAAATAATAATAACTGCAACGAGCATTGAGCAATAATCTCGTCAATTCAATGCACGGCGCTTCAAGGCTAACCTCGCTGTCACCTCTCATGCGGGCATTTTAATCGGGTCTGGTCTTGAGGAGGTGGGGGTCCACCTTATCACCCCCTGCTGCCCCTTCCATGTGTTGCGGGGAAGCCCTCGACAATCGGGATGAAAAATTTCCATGTAGAAACATACCCTTCTTTCTGAGCTGTACTGTACCTCGTAAGTCTGGTGCTGTCATTATGTTACAGCTGCAATTACATGAGATGAGCAGTGTTACAGGCACAAGTCTGGCTATGGTTCAATTGAGCCTTCAAATAGCTGCGACCATGTCTCAAGTGCATCTACTCACCCTAACTTTACAGCACCTTATTTCTGCTCCTGCTGGGCCTGCAAGAAACACTAACCTAGGACACACCCAGCCTCTGCTGATCTAGACCAAAATGGGGCTAAAATGGCAAGAATCAAATGCCCCCAGTCTGCTGGTGCATTTTCCCATTTCCCCCACTCTGGTAAGGGTTGTTGAGAAACATTCACAAAAGTTTACAGCACTCTATTTGTCAGGAAGCTAAATGAGCAGAGTCATGCAAGAGAACACAGTGTACATGTGGCATGTCTTCTCCATTGAGGCAAATCCAGAAGCGGGTGAGGCCCGTGTTTGGCGAGATTCGGTTGGCGTTTTGCTGGCTGATTGGCGGCTGGCAGTTTAGATGCTCGGCCATGTGCCGCACCATCTCCTTGATGAGCCCTCCGTGGCTGACCACCATCACGTTGGGTTCCCCATCCAGCTTGGACATAACTACGCAGAGATTCTGGAAGAATTGGACTGCCCTTGAATGCAATTGCGGCAGTGTTTCTGCTCCTTCAGGAGTGAATTCAGGCACAGTCTGGTTGGAATCCCGTGCCATCTTAATCAGATCTGCAAATGGCTGTCCCTGCACCTTGCCAAAGCACTGAAAGAGGGAAAAAATTACTTCAGCAAAAGGACGCTCAATCACACGAGAGTTGTAACCCACCCGTTCCCTGAGGAGTGAATCAAACTGCAACGGGGGCAGGCCATTCCCTTGAGGCTCCAGCACGGAAAGGATGTTTTCAGCAGTCTGCCTGGCCCTCGCTAAGTCACTGGAGATGGCATGGGTGTAGCGCATCCCCTCTTCCTTCAGGCGAGCTCCTACCAGGCGAGCTTGCTGATGGCCTGTCTCCGAAAGAGGCACATCCATCTGTCCTTGGATGATGCTATCTTTGTTTGCTTCCGTCTCGCCACTAAAGATGGGACAAAAACTACATCAAAAAAATTCAGTGGAATTTTAACAACTTGAACATCCAAGTTGAAGCACTCCATAAATCAAATAAAATACAGTATCAACATTTTCTTTTATCTTTTATTTATCTTAAAAAATTAATTGGGAGAATATCCCAATGGAGGTCCCGGCTGGTTCGCCAGCTACGGTACTCTCCTAGTCGAGCGGTCCTCGGACCTGACTCGCATTTCTTGGTCGGATGGGGTGCTTGAGAAAATATCCCACCCCCGTCCCTGGGTTGGACCCGGCATTGCAGTACAGCCGGGGCCAGCCCTCCTCTCCCCCACCCTTCTAACCCACCCCCTACCTTGCAATCCCACACCTTCCTCTCCTACCCCTTGCTGCCAAGGCTCGACTCAGAAAGAGCCATACAAGCTGGGTAACCCTTCCTACCAACCAACCAACCAAATTTCTGTAATAGCACTAATAGGGAATCTTCTCTATGATGCCCAATGTCTGTATCTCAGTTCCCTGTAACTTGAAATGCTGGCAATAATTTACCATAGAATTCACACATTTTTAATTCTCCGTATGTGGAAATGTTTGCCTGATCTGAGCACAATTTTCCATCACGCTGCCTAAATATGCAAGGCTTGCCTGCCTTATTATTGGGTACTTAAATAAATATATAAAATATGAATGGCTAAAACCATTGATATGGAGCTAAAATCACAACAGTCGTGACTGGCGGTATGGCATGGACTACGTCGTCACAATGAGGAAGTTGCACAACATCAAGGAAGTTGCTGGTGTCTATTCACATTTGTCAGGAGTCATAGAGCAGTTCCTGGTTTAGCAAATTCAAACTTTTCTAACTGGAATGTTCCACCATGCAAATTTTTTTCCAAGTGTCACAGAAGTTGCACAAGTTCCACTTGATGAGCCCTGAAGAATGAGAGTATAGCAGTGTTGGTGAAGATACTTTCAAAAAGTATCAGTATCTAGATGGAAATATTTCCAAGTATACCGCACTAGATACTCGTTTGACATTGTATCTAGATACAATCTAAGATACTGTCCATACAACTCCATATATGATATACCAACTCGCAGGCACGTGCAAATGTATTTCTTTTGACTTATTTGTCATCCTCAATAACATTATACTCTGGTTCACTGTGGATTGAAACATGTGTACCGGTATAGTTAATTAGTTTGGCACTGCAGTATAATAAGCTACTCTACAGCCCACTTCTATGAGTGCTATCAATTTCACTATGGTTTATTATTCTGTTTGGTAATGGAAAATTAAACCTTTGTACAGTAATTTTGTCTGACGGCAGAAGGTGGAGCCAGAAATTTAAAAAAATATACCTTTCCCAAAGTTCGGAGTAGGATTAAGAATGCGGAACAGTGAATTAAACTGCATTTGTTTCTGTTTTGGGGGACCATGTACTTTCATCAGGAAAATCACCTAGAAAGTGATGCCACGCAGATACCCTACGTAAAGTGGCTATAGATGCAAGTCTGGATACACAAACTTCAAATGATCTTGATGAGATAAAAGATACTCATTTGGGCAATCTATTGATATCCCAACCACTGACAATGAGTATACTACCCACTGCCTGACAAGTGTGAGGCTGAACTTGCTGTGTCCTGCAGCATGTGCTGCAGTGCAGGTGCTGGCCATGGGGACTGCTAGACGGGCGAGCAGGGCATGGAACGCGTGATGCAGGCTGTGAAGTGCAGCTGGTGACTGCTTGAGGAGGAGGAGGAGGAGGAAGGGCAGAGACGACGTCCTTCTGCACTGCAGCTGAGCAACAAACTGCTGCTGGGAGTGTTATGCAAGTGGGACGGATTGTGTACTGCTGTGGGGAGGAGGAAGGAAGTCGGGTGGCCAAGGTCGCGTGCTCTGCAGCAGCTGATGGGCAACCCACACTTTGCACCACCGCGGCAGGGGGTCCAGCAGCCAAGTGGAATCGGCCACTGCAGCACAGTGACTCTCTCTCTCTCTCTCTCTCTCTCTCTCTCTCGATGGGAATTCAGGATGGAGAAGAATGGGAGCAGACATGTTGGGGCCCTAGAAGAGGACGCCACATGGGCCCGCCCTCTTGGGTCCACGCCAGTGGTGCCAGGCGACTCACTGGAGTTGCCAGGTGCAGGTTCGAAAAACCTGCGAAAAACTGGTTTTGGGGCAGGCAGAAGTACATATTATGCATATCCTGATGGTCGCATGACTTCAGTCAATAAAACAACAGCACTATTTATCTCTTTTTAATATACAGTACCTAGTAGCGAACCAAATTTCGGCAACACTGCCCGGCCCTCCTCCCCGCCGATGTATGAGCTTGCGTTTCTCCCGTGACCCCAAGAGCTATGCCGCCGTTAGCCTCCTCCACTGGAAGTCGGACTGGTCTTTATTGGGATAGGAGACTTCTTTTTCCTCTTCGCTTCTGTCTCCATCTGTCCCACCTTTGCATCTTCTTATTGCCAGACAGCGATAGGTGCTTTTGTGGCCTTCCTAATTCTCTATCTTCTTGGCGCATGAAGCTGGTTCAACAGGCCTATACCATCATTAAAGGATGTTTCATACCATTTGATTTCATGGCACTCGTGAGAACATGCCTTCTGTTACAGTGTATGTCGGGTCATATACTGCAGCATTTTGCTTCCTCTTATCACCTAGCTTATTGCCAAGCTTATTGCAGAATCCCAGACCAGGAAAGTACCTACCGCAGCAACACAATTAGCAATGCCAATGGTCTGAAATGCAAATGCACCCGGAAACATCAGGGAAACATGTTCCATGCATGGATACTACAATACACCCAAATGCGGTTGAAATTTGACAAGGTTGTGGCAACATGCAGGACGTTACTACAAGAGCTGTGCGGAACAAAACCCCCAGATGTTGGGAGAAGTAAACTATCCATCAGCAACCGTACTTTATAGGAAGCAATGACAACATACATGTTCTGGTCAATAATTTATTGTGAATTATGTGGTTGATTGGGTGAAACACAGTGGACCAAGAGAGGCGACATTTCCCAGGTGGGGGGGATAAGGGATTTTTTTGGGGTTTCCTTTTTTCTTTTTTACTGAAAGTCTCATGCAGGCTGGAAAGAGTCACCTCTACTTGGACACAAGAACATTTGTCTGTACTTTTTTTTTTTTTACTTATTTTGTTGTATTTTTTTTACAGGCACAAAGCTTACACCAGGTGGCTGCTCTCTTCAAGAGGGGGGGTGAAAAGAAAGGGGAAAAATAACTGTTAATCTCGCTCACTTCATCCTCTTGTGCTTTACCTAACCAGTGGGCCCAGACCAGGGGCAGCAGCCAGCCCCTGGGCCAAACACCACTGTTAGTCACGAGTCTCTTTTCTCGCCACACTAACACTGTTTTGTCCATTTTAAACCGGTATACCACTGTCTTTTCTGTACACAATTACGTAGGTAACTTTAGGACATGCGGGAAGGGGGGGGGACAAGGTAAAGGTAATAATTACCCACATAATAAAATGAGTTGGCAACCATCCTTCCTGAAGTGAAACCCGCTGGATAATTACAAGTGTGTGGAAACGAATTGGCAGAGTCGCAGCCCCATTTAATTACAAAAACAAAACAAAACAGAATTCAAGCCCCCACACGCTTTGCACCATGTCCTTTTTTTTCCTTTTTAAAACTTCATCTCAATGTCATAGTGTACTGCCATAAATAAGTGGAAACTTGAGCAAATTCCATCAAAGCCCAACCTAAATAATGGGAGGGGGAAGGGAAGGAAGAGACGTAAGGGGGTGCCATGCACTCGGTGGAAAATTAACCACAAACAATGGTAATATAATAATTGACATAATAAAAATAAAGACACTTGGACTGGGACCCATCTACTACATAAATAAATTCCCAAATTCCATCAATTTGCATGGACAAAATAATAATTGGTGATAATACATAAATGTAACAATGGTATACTTTTTTTTTTAATGTGTGGGTGGGGGAATGGGGGTGAAGTAGGGAGAGGGGGGAGGGGGGAAGGTAGGTTGAATCAATAATACAATGAATTAGCAATGATGATAGCAATTCCACCCAGATGATTAGTACAAGTTTGACCACATCCCTACTGTATAGTAATAATAGTAAATTAGCTACGTACAGTACACCCTCATACAAAACACTATCCAAGCAGTCCTACAATTTTTTTCCCCATTTTTTTTCAAGCATTATCAATGACTTCAATTTTTGTCAACTCCCATTTTTGAACGGTATATGTACACTCAACTTATACTGTACTGGAATAAAATTGTGGTTGTCTCCTGCTTTCCTCCCATTAGTTTCCTTTTTTTGCTCTGGCCTTCCGTCACTTGGATCTGCTGGGAGGTATCACAGTGCATGTATCGTGCGATAATTTCTTGTGCTACGAGGTTGCAGCCTCTGTGTCTTTGGTGGTTCCGTTTGGTTTTTCAGCGGAGGGGGAGGTTGCTGAGGGAGGAGAGGTGGGTGGGTGAGGGGCGGGGGAAGAAGGCGGGTGATCACCTTCCCCACCTCCTTTCTCCCCTGCATTGTTGGTCGCCTCATCAGACACAGGGGCAGCGCTTCCACCTGCATTGCTGCAGTCATCCTTCTCCCGAGCCTCCTTAATCTTGCTGGCAATCTGTTCCAGCTTGCTGCCCAGAACACTCCCTCTTCGTCGCGTGTTGACAGGCTTGGCAACACTGGCAGTGTTGACGCTGGTGGCTAGTGGTGCAACACTTGCTGCAGGAGGCTCAACACTGTTCCCTTTCTTCTTCGGCGCCTCTGGCGTGGGTTGCTGCCTGCTTCCCCCTGACCCTCGTTGCCTCCTTCCTGGCCTGGGTACAGCCTGTGAGGCTGCTCTCTGGGCCGATGTCCTTGACCTAAGTTCCCTCTGGGTCTCCCTCTGTTGCCTCTGCATTTCACGCTCCAGCTCCTGGCTTCCCTTCAGGATCACCCGCTCCTTGCTCTTTCTCCCACCCCTGCCACCTCCGCCACCACCTCCAGCATCATCTTCCTCATCATCCTCACCTGGAAGGTCATCCAGGTCATCGTCGTGATGCCCCATCAGACTCTTAAGGCTTTCATCATCAGAGTCATCTGCTACTGCCGCCGCCGCCATCTGCACGAATAAACATACGAATCACAAATACTGTTACAGGATCAACACTCCAGCATTTCCCAGGGATCTGAAAAGCTGAAGAATTTCTCTGTATTTTTATACACCCTCCTGGTGCTTCTAAAACACACAAGACCAAATCAATTTTGTTCACTTACGGTAAGTTGTGCACCTAGCAGCAAATCCAGAACAAGCATGAATAACTATCAGTCTATGAATAACTATAATCAGCCACTTGGTCTGGATTTACCAAGTAATTCCTAAGTAACAACACTGTATTTTGTGCCTTCCGACAAACTTACAGCTGCACTTGGTTGTTGGGAGTGGTGTCGATGTTGCTGCTGCGACTGTGACGTCGCCGTTGCTGGAGCATGATGCTGGTGGCTGGATCCATGTTGCATGGAGGATGACGCCTGGTGATGTGCATGAGAGGATGAGGTCGAAGAGGAGTGTGCTGCATGGGTAAGGGTGTGGGCGGAGTGCGGGTGGGACGAAGAATACTTGTCCTTTGACGAGGAGGATGTGAATGCAGCAGCAGATGTAGTGCTGGTGGCTGCTGAAGTGGAAACAGCTGCTCCCAGTCCATTGAGGAGGCTGCTCTGGGCCAGGTTGGCAAATGCAGACATGGACGGTGGCATGGAGAATGGGCCCAGGCCACCCAACCCAAGTGGGTGGTACATCAGATTTGGGTTGGGGAATAAAAATGGGAGACTGGAGCTGTTCAGCCCAGCAGCTGCAGCAGCACCAAGGCTAGAGTACAGGCTGGATGCACTTTTCTTGTTGCTGTTGGCACTGCTAGAAGATGCCTTCTCCTCCTTCTTCATCTCCTTGGTTGACTTGGAGTCCATGGAGGAGGCTACTGTGGTGACAGTACTACTTCCAACAAGGTCGGATGACAGTGACATTGGAAGGCCAAAACCTGGCAGGTTCCCAAAGAGTGGACTGGACAGGGCACTCAGACCACCCAAGCTCCCCAACGTAGATCCTAAAGCGCTTCCTAGTGCACTACCAGCTCCACTGCCACTACCAAGACTTCCCAGGCCCCCTAAGCCATGAAGGCCTCCAAAAGGAAGGAAGCTGAGGGGGTTCTTTGGATCCAGTGGACCTAATGGAAGGGAAGCTAGCAAGCTGGGACTCAGGCCGGACAGCCCTCCCAGTCCCGTTGACGTAAATGATGGCCCAACACCAGATGTTGACGTGGCACCATAAGTTGTTGATGCCAACTGTTGCTGTTGTAGGGCTGCCACTGCTGCTGCTGCCGCCGCTGCTCCAGAGGTTGGGGGACTTGAAAGCAATGGTGGGCGTCCTGGTCCCTTTTTCCTCTCATTGGATATGCGTCTTGCAAGGTCAGTTGGAAGATTCCCCTTCTCCTTAACTAGCTCTGCCCACTTTGGATCTACGTCATACACAGGGTTCTCCAGCAGCCATTGCGCCAACACCTTGAGCTGTGGTGCCTTGGTCCCAGTAATTTTCTTGTTAGTGAGGCGATTGATAACAGACACGTTCTCCTCTCCAGTTAACTTGTTCCAGTCGAGAAGAGATGGATCCACACGTGGACGTCGCCTCCTGCGGCCATCCAAGTAGTCTGGCGTAGGTGGACGCTCCAAGGTCAGGTTGGCCTGCTCCGCCAGCCAGTTCTTCACCTTGGCAGAAAGATCCAGTCATACAAGCATAATGGAAAAGGACACATTTTAGGCCAAACATTAATTTTAAAGAAATGATATTATGTGTCCAACTTTTTGAGTCAAAAATGGTTTCCTAAGAATGGCATTATGAAATGAGTGCATGCAAAATGCTGTTGCAACTGGTGGGTACTGCAATGAGCTGAAATGATTACTCACCCAAATAGTTAATTTAACCCCGTTTTGGTGAACAACATGTGACACCACATCCGCATGTACGGGCAACTGCCCAGAAACTTGACCTTACAGCCTTGTGCAGGTGCAATGCTACTTGAACAGTTCTTTTGCTGTTACTTTCAAAATGTGAAAAAGAAAAGGACATACCTTGTTCTCCTGTGAGAACATGTCAAACTTGGGCGTGGCCAACTCCGCTAAACGGCTAAGGTCTGATTTGGGCAGGTCAAAAAACCGGTGCTCTGGCTTTTTCAGTAGTGACTGGCCAGGTCCAATGGCTGCAGCCGCAGCAGCAGCTGCTGCTGCAGCGGCGGCGGCGGCAGCTGCCACAGATGTCGAAGGAGATGATGATGCATGTGCTGCTTGCTGCTGCTGCTGCTGCTGCTTCCCCTGGGGACCTCCAGATGATAGCAGAGAGATGGTAGTAGAAGATGGAAGCTGGGATAAAGTAGAGGCAGCTGCAGCTGCAAGAGCAGCAGCTGATTCTTTTGAGGAGTGTGGATGCTGGTGATGTGACGAAGACAACAGGGAAAGAGCGGCAGCTGTGTTGGCCGTAGAGGAGGATGGGTTGAGGGAAGCCAGGGAGGCAGCCATGGCAGCCACAGTTGACAGTGGGGTCAACGTGGCCATCGATGAAGATGCAGAAGTGAAGTTCACTGCACTGGTGGTAGCTACCGTTGATGAGGATGTTAACGGTGGTGAGAGTAAGCTTCGTCCTTTAGCTGCACTCAGACCTAGCACAATCTCATCCAACTTCCGCCTCTTCTTCTCCTTGCCCTGTGGCTCTTCCATCTACAATGTGTACAGAAAGGCTTGATAATTTTCTCCATAAACATGTATGCTACAAAGGGAAATGTCATAAAATTGCATATTGTAATTAAAAGACAGTAAGGAACATTGTTGTAAGGCATTCAATACAAGTTTCTTGTAAAAAGCTTTATAAAGAATTCCAATTGAATTGGTCACTGAAAATTCTGACCTTTTAAAATTATTTTTATATCAAATCTTCAAGGACCATCACTCTTCACATGACAAATTAGGCTCTTAAAATGGCCCTGTAGCCAGTTGGAGAGAGCAATGAGGTGAAGCTGCCATCCCTCCTTCCTACCATCAAGACCGACTACCCTACACTTTTGGCCACAGCACATAGTACCACCTTTCCTTGACGCAAGGATTCAGGGCATTAACTACTAATTTAGCCTATCGTCGGCCGGCGATCAAAACCTCGTAACTCCATTTTGCGCGAAAATGGACTTACGTACCTCGTAAGTCCCTTTGCACAACTTTGCAACGGTGTACATGAATTCAACATCATCCTCATGAAAGGTAAGGTTTACGTTATGCTAGACTGTAGGAATAATTGTCAGCATGAACAGAAAACATGATATTACAAAATGTTTTTTGTCCCTCCTGTAAAATTTGGTCTTGAGGAGTTACGAGGTTTTGATCGCCGGCCGATGCTATGACCCCTCCCTCTCCCGTAAAAGAAGTTATGCCATGGGTGTGTACTGGCCCTGAACGAACATTGCACTACACACCTTTCGCTTCTTGATCTTATCCAGAGTGTCCTCCAGTTTGCTCTTCTGCTTGCTCTTCACCTGCAGATCCACTGCCCCTGTGCTGTCCTTTGCACACTCGCCATAATTATCTGTTATCTTGTTGACACCTCCTGACAGGTCCATGGGAGCAGATGCTGCTGATGTTGATAGATTGAGAGATTGTGAAGGTGGTGGAAGTGGCGTAATAGTCGTGGTAGAAGCAGATGAGATGGATGTTGTGCCTGAAGTGGTGACAACAGAACTCCTCAAGCTAAGGTCCAGGGAACCCAAAGGCCCTCCTTGCCCTCGGTGAGATGAGCTGTGCTGATGGGCAGGAGGTGGATGGAGGGTGGCTGAGGATGGGGGTACTGGGGTGGAACGTGAGTCTTCAGAGTGAGAATCATCGGCTGACATATCTCCTCGGAGCACAGTGGGTTTTGACAGGCACACATTTTGTTGCTGCAAACTGTGGTTGAGAATGGCTCGAAGCTTGGCTAGAAATTCATGGAAAGCCCCAAATTAGACAAGCACATTACTACTCTAGTACTATCATCATCATTATAAAGAATAAATATTTAAATAAATCTCAAGCTCGACAGCAAAAAAACCTACCTCTTTCTGTCTCCACATCAATAGCAATGCGCCTCCTCCTTCCCCTTCTTGGCACCGGATATCCTGCCATGGCACAAGCTGCAGCTGCTGCTGCTGCAACAGCGGCAGCATTGTTAGATGCTGCAGCAGCCATGGATGCAGCAGCTGCTGCTGCTGATGACAGTGATGAAGAAGAGGGAGATGAGGCTGCCAAATGTGACAATGCTGCATGGGTGTGTGGGTGTGAATGCTGATGTGCATGGATCTGCGAATGCTGATGGGCATGCGCCACATGTGGGTGTGAGTGCGCCTGCTGGGCTGTAGCTGTTGGTGTTGACGAAGCTGAGGAATGCGGCAGGTCATCATGCATCAACCCCATCATGGCATCGGATGCATCTGACATGGGTGTCGATGTGTCGCGTATTGGTGTTGCATCCGGAGTCTCATGTGGGGTTGAGTCCATCTGCTCAGCCTGGGACAACTGGCGGACCTGTGGCCACTCATTGTGTTCAACTGCATGGACAATCTGCTCCAGGCGAAGTTGAAGTGTGCGGTCACGTGGCCAGCGAATTGGATTTTGGTAAGCTGGGAGGGCCTCTGACTGATTGTTGGAAGTAGATGTTTCTGCATCAGGGAAGCGTGTCATCAGTTCTTCTACTTGAGCAGCTGTGAATGGTGGGTGTGGAACCTCTGGGATAGGAAAACGTTTCTTCTCTTCTGGTTCCTTCTCCTCTGGCTTTTCCTCCTCAGATTTTGTCTCCTCCTTAGGGGTAGTAGCCTCAGGCTCTTCTTTTTTCACAGCAGGAACGTCTTCTTCCTCTTTGGGTGCCTCAGCGTCAGATTTATCTACTGCCGCCTTCTCTTCCACATTCTCATCCGTGGCTTCTTCCTTCTTGATGTCTTCTTCCTTAATTTTATCTGCCTCAGCTTCTTCACTCTCCTTCACTTCTTCCTTTTTCAGAGGGCTCGACTCCTCCTCCAATGAAGTTGCTTCCTCTGCCTTCTCCTCTCCTTCCTCCTTGGTCTCCTCTTCATCCTTCTCTTTCTTCACCTCTTCAGAATCAACCTTCTCTGCTGCCTCATCATTTGTACTCTTGTCCTCTTCCCCTTCCATCACAGCCTTTTCTTCTTCCTGCTTTGGCTGGACCTTCTCTCCATCCTCCTCCTTTTCCTCCCCCTCCTCCTCTTCCCCCTCTTTGACTTCTTCCTTCTCCTCCTTGACCACTTCCTCTTTCACTTCCTCTTTGGTATCAGATGCTTCTTCAATCGCCTTTTCCTTCTCCACATCTTTCTCCTCTTCCTCTACCTCAACCTTTTCTTTCTTAGGCACCAATTTTTCTTCTGCTTCTTCCTGCTCCTCCTCTTCAACTTCTTCTTTCACCTTTGTCTCCTTTTTATCCGTCTCCTCTGTCTCCGCTTCATCCACAAGAGGCTCTCCTGCAAGCTGCCGCCTAAGAATCTCTCTGAAGCACAGGTCTGGGTCATTCACTATGAAGAAGTCCGTCCTGCCCAATCCATGCCTGAAAAAAAGGTTTTAGGTTCAAATGTAATGTCATCAAAAAATATACAGTAATTGCACTTTGTAATGCAAACTATTTTCTCCACTCAATAATATATCAATAACTACTTTACATAACATAACAACTTGTAAACACCACTGTGATGGATTTTGAGATAATTTTGAGAAGAGCTGACCCACAACCAGGACCGTACTTTTTCTTTTGTCGCTAGTAGGCAATTGGTCGTCTGCCCCCTCCCCACGAATTCCTTCTGTAACGTCAATACGCAGAATGATCATTCGGGTAATACAGGCGCGTAGGCAGAAAATATTTCGGGGCCGGGGGGTGCTAAATAAGGAAAGTGCAAGCTGCAGGCAAAAATCTTTTGGGTTCAAGGTCACAAGCTATTGGGAGATTTGAATGGGTGTGTAGGCCTATTTGATAAACTGGAATGACTCTCGAGAATGCAATTCCGCCACAATTTTTTCCACAGTACCAGAGACAATTTCGCCCCTCAAATTTGCCGCTCTAGGCAGTTGCCTACTTTGCCTATTGGGAAATCTGGGTCTGCCCACAATGTCTTCTTTTTTATCAATACCAATTCTTACTCCTGTTTCAATCTAATATGAACTAATGATATATCACGTGATGCTAGATCAGTTAATTTCAGCTCTACAGATTGTCTAGTTAGCACACCTTCCCCTATCGGCTTTCTTTGACATTACCTGGCAGCACCAAAGAGAAGGTCTCGATCATGTTTCCCAGGAAGCCACCAGTCAGGCAGCTCAGTGGATGGCTCGGCGAGCTTCAGTCTCTCCTCAAGGAGGGGATGGTGGATAGATTCTTCCCTGATCTTGCTCAGAAGATCTATCCTCTCCAGCGCCCTCCTGGCACGATCTTCAGGGATTGGGTCCACAGACACTTGCACTAGTTCTGAACAAAACACAAGCTTATTACTATGTGATATTGCTAACAGCAAATTTGGTAATGTCTTGCCTATGCCACCATATTGAAAAACCAAAATCTTCTTCCTATTGCCAGTGTGGCTTAAGGGCAATTAAGATTTTTTCACACAAGAGCCGCAATGGTTAAGCTGTGACAAACAAAATAATGTCAAAATTCAAACACTAAATTGCAAGCACAGCCAATAAACAGTTTGCAGTCTTGTCAGGTTCAATTAATGACTAAGGAACGGACTTTTAGGTTCAAAAAAACCCTAAAATAGTAGGCCCTGAAAACAGTCAAAATAGGCTCTTAATAGGCAGTAAAAATCAAGCAGGTCCTAATTTATTTGAATTTCTACAATAATATTATAGCCTACTCTTGGGCATGGAATTTTGCAGCACAGCAACAAACTAGCAGTTGTTCTATGTTTTCATCACTGGTTAATCGCAGTTATTTGGCGACGCCTGTCTGACTATATAAAATGACCTTTTGACGTCACCCCAAGGAACTGAATCACACTTGTAAAGTGAAGTGTCTTCTATAGTCAGTTCGTCTGGCATGCCTACAGCTTCTTCATCCTTCACAGGTTGAAGTGGGGAGGGATTCCATAAACGGAAAACCCGCAGCTCTCTCGAAAATCTTACAAAACTGTGTCAAAATGGTGGAAATAAGCGCTAATCAACCATTTAGGTTTCAACATCCAAAGTAGGCAATTTTAGGTTCTATAAAACTACGATTATTGAGATCCTTGTATTATGAAACTGATATTTTGGTTCCGGTGTCCTGCCTACAGAATAAAAAGTAGGTAAAAACCAAGAAATCCGTTTTCTAGTAATGAGTAACAAATTGGACAAACCTCAATTTCATACAGAAATATAATTTTATTATAGAAACAGTGAATAATCCTAAAATGGTATATTAGCAGGCGAGTAATGGGCATCCCTTTGAAATAAATCATATTTCAAATAAATCAATTACAAATTAGCAATGGTTACACTGTACATCACAATAATCCTGTTACTGCGACTGTTTAATTAAAACGCTGTTGTGCATGATGGGCACAAGCAGTGTGCCAATATAACTTCCAATTATTGCTTAAATAATCACTAAATCACTAACTCAATCACTGATAGGGAAGAGAAGAGACTAAGAATACTTACCATATTCTGAATTGGGATGAGATGAACACCCAAGATGCAAGGGAGAGAACAAACAAAATAAACCACAATTAATCTCGCACAACTACAAATGAACTACAAATACCCTACTAAACATTGCACTTGTGCTTTCAATCTTACTCTTATTTGTTGTTTGTTGTGAGAGCCACGCATTACACTTTGGTAGTGAAAATAATTCATCAATACTAAAGTATGGTTAAAATAAACCCAAATGTACTAATATTTACATGCTATACCAACTGAACAAGTGAAGCTACTGAGCAAACTTCATAAGGTGACTTTTTCAAAAATTAATAAAGTACATGCAGCACAAGAAAGTCCATGTACACTACTATGCATGTTTCGTGGGAGTGACAAAACTTTTATCACTGCAAAAACTATTTTTGCTATCATGGCATTTTTTACATCAAGAATAATCTAAGTGTATCAACAGCATCAACACTTTCTGCAACTGACCAATAAAAACTCAAACTTACCTTCTTCTTCACTGAGTTTCTTTCCACATGCTCTTTTGCACATGGCATAAAAGGCTCGGTAGAACTCGGTGAATGTGTCATCAAACTTCCTGTCCAACCTGGAGAGGGCTCTGAACCGAGTCCAGTCGTACCTCCTGAACTTGCGGTCATACTCCACTCCAAAGGTAGATACTGCCCTGCAGAAGTCAGATTCTTCTCGGCGTGACCACCTCCTTTGCTGGACTTCTATCTTGTGCCTCTCTCTCTCTCTCACAATTTGTTCAATCTTCTCCCTTCGTTCTAACCTCTGCGGAAATATATAAATTAATAAATAGATCCATTATAATTATATGATTTTTAAAATCCATGATCGCACATTAAAAGGAAAATCATATCCTCTTCAGTGCAGCGAGCCCATTGCATATTAGTCAATTCTTGTTATTTGTTCAGTGTTCGATCATTAATGCAAGAAAAAAGTGTAATCCTTCTTCACCATTTGCAGAGCACAACAGACCAGAAAACTCAAGATGTCTCCTCACGCATGTTACAGAGGGAGAAGTGCCCCTTGCTCTTACAGCTTTTGTTGTTTGCAGGAGTCTTTGTCAGACATTTTCATCCATGGGTTTCCAGTTGTAGGCTGTTTTTGACTATTACTACTAATATTGGCATTCAAACATAGTGTGAGTGTGTTGAGCATCAGTGATGAAGCATGTCTGCTACATAAACTTAATTCTTGGATGTCAGCAGTGCTTGTCAAATGTGGCTTTGGTGTGACCTACTCCTCCATCTGGTTGATTTGCCATGAAGCAAAAGATACAGTAAATCTAGCTCTGTGAGGACCCATGTAGATTTCCCATACAATAAATGGTTCTGTATTCACAGATTTCATATAAATGTTTTCCATGGCACTTGGGCACCTAACCCCCATGAAGAGCACGGACTGAGGGCATATGACAGCCAATGTGAAGGAAATGTTAACATTGAAATGCCCTACAAACTTCACTGCATAGGGCTTTCATTACTTTGCGATATTTGGCATAGGCACCACAGATTTATGTCCTTATGCTACCAAACCTAAATTCCTTCACCAAGGCCAATTTTCTATTTTATCTTTCACCTAAATTATTACATATTTACTCTCTCACTGCAGATGGGACATCATTATTCAACATACATTTCAATTTTCTTTTCCAATCACACTGTTACTGGTACAAGCTACAAAACTAACCCTTGCTCTCTGGGCCAACCGCAGCTCCTCTTTCTTGTAATTACGCTGGTATGAAGTAATTATTCTCCTCAGCCTTGTGTTAAGATCTGTTGTGGATGGCCAATACAGTCGGGCCTCATCATCATCAACTCCCATCCCACTTCCACCTTGCTGGAGCTGTTGGTGTTGCTGTTGCAAATGGTGCTTCTGCATGGCCTTAACCAGCTCCACATTGGCTGCCAATGAGGGACTAGCCATCTCCAAGGGATCGTCGTCATCGTCCACCCTGTCCAGGTCATCTTCATTCCTACTGTTGGGGGTGGGGGTGGGCAGCAGCAAAAAGGTACAGATTCTGGCTTGTGAAACTGACTAATATAATAATTGGGGATGGATGGAAGAGGCTTATGGATGGGATAATGGTACCTCTAGTTTTAAGCCCCTGTGAGCTTTGGACAGCTGTTGCCTTGGCTACTACCACCTTCAAGGCATTTCTTGTCTCCGTAATTTTACTGAATAACAAGTTGCATTCCCATTTTAGTCAGTTACAGAGCATTCAACTAAAGCTACTCTGCTTATTCATCTCTACCACTGTGGGAAGTGGAACTGTGCATAACGATAACCTTCCCAAGCTAGAGGAGTTCTTATTCAGGATATTAAAATTTAAATGTTCTTTGCGCTATCATCATATTCTAAGCAATTACTGTGCCTTTATGCAGACCCTGCAGCTTAATACAGAAAATGAGCATGTAGAAGAACCACGAAGACAGCACTATTGGAAGAACCCATCTCTGTTAAGATATTCCTTTATGTATGATACATGTTAAGCATTTAAGGCAAAGCCCCACACTGAAAGGCCATGAGACGAGAAATGCCAGCAGGGCAATAGTAGCACATGGTGTGAGTTGATCAGCTCCTCAGGTGAGCTTGGGATGTGTTGAGGATCAAGTGAAATAGGGGAAAATATAGGCGTCGAAACCATTCCCCTTTCCGTGAGGCAAACCTGCACTGTTTATACATAGTTGTACTTAGGAAATGGGAGAAGGGGGAGCCAATGGTGAGGAAAGAGGGGAAGCAGGCAGGAAGGCAACATGCAACATTTAAAAAGAATATTGACAACACATGACCAAACAACATTTAACAAGGCAGGCAAGGCACGTGGCGGGTACGTACCAACAGCCCAAAAGCAGCAAAGCATGCAGTGTCTTCAAGAATTTGATATGACTGGGTTTGGGGCAGGTTCAATATCATGGGTGGGTCAAGGTGGGGATGGGGTTACTTACGCCTGTCGTTCTTTAAGGTCAGCAAGCACAGCAGCGCCATCGGGGGGGCCACAGCGTGCCAGGAAGCAGAGCGATGGGTCCAGCCTCATCACAAGGTAGCACTCATAGCCGTGCTTGTAGGTGCCCACCAATAGGGACTTGTCAGCCTCAGCATCCCACCAAGGGGCAGGGGGCTGGTCACAAGGGGGTGGGTAGATCGGCAAATCACTGCAATAACAGCAAAGAGCCGGGATACCAACCAAAGCATTGATTTTTTTGGTCCAAAGTCTGTTTCCCCCACACCAATTGGGTATTTAAGAATTCACTGATGTTTACCCTTTCCACCAAGGATCAAGTGATTTTGCCTTGCTGAGAATTTAGATGCAAAATTTTAACTGCATATCAGTTCACAAGTAAATTTTGGTTTCTGTACTGAAGGTTGGTGCCGACCTTTTTTTCTTTTCTTTTCTACTTTTACAGGGATATGGAAAGGTAAGGATATTGTAGTGACTGCTGCTCCCTGGAACTTGGCTGGAGGTTTCTGCTTTTCTTTGTGAATTTATGCATTTCCTTTTCAAGGTGACTCATTGTCACCAACGGATAAAAAAAAAGTTAACGTATCTTGGGAGATGCTGGGATTGTAGTCATGGGGGAGCAAGCAACTCAAAAAAGTGAGGTGCAGGAAGTGAACCACAGCGATTAAAAAATTGGCAACACATGGGAATGGAGGGACAATTGCTTGGTGGTAGAGTGGAACAAATGTTAGGGGAGCCACACACAACAATCAGTGTAGCAAATGCATCTGGTCAAGTCAGTGCTTAACAGATTAGGTAGGTGGGTGGGTGGCAGAGGAGGAGGAGAAATTAATATCCTGGAATCATCACTGTAGATTCCTGCACATGACCAGATGCATTGCCATATGGTATAAACCCACTTCATGTAAAAATAAATTGAACTGGATATTCCCATTAGACAGATTGGGTGGATAATGGTTGATGGAGGTGAAATATGTATAAGTAGATAAAGAGAAATATAGAGAATATAAAAAATTTCCATGCCACCTTGGTTGCCAAACATACGTACGAATGGATGAGCACAAACTGAGATCTGGTTACAGATAAGCTTTGGCCGTGAGTGCAAAAAGGTGAGCAACTTGGTTCACAGGTCAGTTGGGATAAATGACTTGAGGTCTGAGCAGGTAAAGGGGGGCATTATATTGGCAAGTGAGAAGAAAAAATCACATTGACTGGGAGGGTACAAGAGTATAAACACTAAAACCAGCTGTAGTGCAAAAGTGAGCCAGGCACCATTCCGGTTGGCCCCCCTCTTCTCCCCACAATAGGGCATGACGGGAGGGCCAGGGCGGCAAAGACGGGATTTGAAGGACAGGGATGGATATGCTGGGAGGGTCATTCCCACCCTACAATACCTGCAGGAGATGCCAGCTGCCACTCTGGGCACGAGATCCCCAATGATCTCGTGCTTGATGTAGTACAGCATCCTCACCCGCAGTAGAACCCTGAAACAATTCCCCCGAATGTTACATATGACCTGCATCCTGATTTTCCACCTCTTCATCTCAGATCTTGAGAAGCAAAACTGAAAAACCCTGCAATGTTCGTACTTGTTGGCATGTCTCATAAGGTGCTTCTTGTAGCTGCTGTCCAGGTAGGTTTCTGAGTCATACTTCTCATCTCGGGTCCAGTCGTTGACCTCTATGTGAGCGTTGATTATTCTCGCTTCCTTCTGCTTTTTCTTACCTTTTCGTCCTCGAGGTACAGGAGCAGAGAGACCTGCATTCAAAATTAATGCATCTTAATAATGGTCAGATTTCAAATGAAATGCAATCCATACCCATGTGGTTTCGATGCACCCTCGACTCTCCATTTTCAGTTGGGGTGATAAGATCCCAAATAAATCCCTTAATCTTGTCATCCCCTTTGTAGTGTTTTAGGCAGAACAAGAGCTGCAAAAGAAGGCAACATATTGGCAGTGGCTTATTCACTAACAGCAGCAGCTTCACCACCCACAGCAATATGAACTTACAATGACTCGAGCACAATCCTCCACATCACTTTCCTTCCAACCTCTACGAAATTGGCCATGATGTAGTGCTTCAACCCATCTGCCCCACCTGTAATAATTTAAAAATCATTCCAGAACATCTCATCTTCAAAATCAAA
Source organism: Catajapyx aquilonaris (assembly GCA_000934665.2). Taxonomy (NCBI): domain Eukaryota; kingdom Metazoa; phylum Arthropoda; class Diplura; order Dicellurata; family Japygidae; genus Catajapyx; species Catajapyx aquilonaris. Next base: position 30,507 of record JYFJ02000771.1, on the reverse strand, counting down.
TTTAGTTTATACCTGATCACAATTAAAAATTCTGACAATGGTGAAATAAGCATGTAACAAGTATTTTTAAAAATATGTGCAGTTGCATCTGTTAGTTACCTGCAGTAATCATGTGCAAATAAAAGCTTCACTAACAACAGAAGCACAAATATGCATCCTGACCTTAGCAGCCCTGGCTCCAATAATAATCCGTAACTATCTCAGAAAAATACTAATGCTCCTACAATAGTCAAATACTGAAAGTACGGGGTAAGAGCTCTACATTTTTTGTCGTTGCATGTCCAATTTGAAAACACATCCCACAACACCTCAGATTTTATTGATGTTTTTCTCAGCGGAAGCCAAAATGCTTCCTCAGAATTAGCATGGATCTCATCATAGGTGCAACAATACATACATGGGCTAACAAACCGGATCCGAATATTCATATACCGGTATTGAAGAATTCAAAGTAATTGTGAGCCCCTGTACAAATGTGTATCATACAGGCAAAGGATTTTGTATCAAAGTATCATTTTTAATAGTTAGAATCTAACTTACCCAAATGTGAGCAGACCCTTCTCCACCTTGAAGCACTCAGACCTGCTCCAGTTCCCATATTCAACATGAGAGTCATCCCCTGTATAATCCTCATCATAGTTTCGCATGGACCTGGTTCTTCTTCCCAGCCTCCCCTTCCCGCCTCTTCTCCCTCCCCTGGACCGGCTAAGGCTTCCATCATCATCGCTGTCACTGGAGCTCTCCAAATCTGACATATCCACCACTGAGTCATCATGCCCATATCGCTTGATCTGTGTGCGTCTCCGAGGTTCATGGATAACCAGGTTGTTCTTTCCTTCAATCTGTCCAATGTCAATCTCTGCCCTCTTAGCCCACTTCTTCCAGAAGTCTGGGTCATCAAGGTCAATGTCAGAACGGATCCCAGCTGATGCAAAGGAAGCCTTGGAGAAAGTAGACCCTTTCTCCTGATCTAGCACCACCACCTGTGTCCGCCGTTCCAGGATGAGATCTATGTCCTCCTCACAGAACTTATCACCAGCATTATCCTCATCCATGATAGCTCCATAGGCACCCTTCTTCAGCAGGTCCTCAATCTCCTTCTTGGAGAGCTGTTTCGTAGGACCATTGGCATCCTTGCCACTTTGTGCAGTGTTCATACTCTGCAGAACTGCCTTATCCAAGCCAAGCTTCAGGGATGCCCGGTCAAACATTTCCCTCTCATAAGTACTGCGGCATATGAGTCGGTACACCTTAACCATTTTTTGTTGCCCTATGCGATGACAACGAGCTTGGGCCTGCAAATATCAACACAATCGGTTTTAATGTAGAATTAGATCAGGATCTTATTAAAGGGCGCCAAAAACCAAACCTTCATTTTTAAAATGTCAAATGATCCTCTAAAGACTACCCTCAAACATTTCACATATCTCAATTTTGAGAATGTGGAGACAGTGGTCCTTTCAGTTCTCTCACAATTTGATTAAGTACTGCTCTACACAATTGGGTCTCCAAGTGCCAATGACATGAATCATGGAATCATAGGAAGAGAATCACTCACCTGTAGGTCATTTTGTGGATTCCAATCACTATCATAAATTATGACAGTGTCAGCAGCTGTTAGATTAATACCCAGGCCACCCGCTTTTGTACACAGCAGAAACACAAATCGGTCTGAGTCAGGTTTGCAGAAGCGATCGATTGCAGCTTGACGCAAGTTTCCTCGTATACGCCCATCGATGCGCTCATAGGGGTATCTGTCAAGAATCAACGTTTTTGTAATCAAATTGTACACCTAAAAACCATAATTCCTTGCACTTGGTAAGGACACTCTTCACCCTACTTTATGAACTTTACGAACATGATTTACACTTCACTGAAATTTTGCACATACTCACTTCCTATAGATAAGGTAGTCCTCGAGAATATCAAGGCATCGCACCATCTGAGAGAAGACCAGCACTCTGTGTCCATTAGCCTTGAGCTTGGGAAGCAGTTTGTCTACTAGCACCATTTTTCCAGAGGAGTTGATGAGTGCCTTGTAATACAAGTCCTTGTCCTCATCCCCATCTCCCAATTCCGCGAGCAACCCTGTCGTCTGCTGTTTGTAGTCCAGCTGTATCTGTTCTTCTGCTCCATTCAGCAGATATGGATGAATGCAGCACTTGCGCAACTCCATCATGGTATTCATAAGGTTTGGAACATTTGCAGATGTCGAACCCTTGGCAATAAAGCTGAAGTTTCGCTCCAAAATGGCCCTGTAATACTTCTTTTGCATATTGGTCAGTTCCACTTCAATGATTGTTTCCTCCTTAGGAGCAATGCTTTTCTCCACATCCTCCTTCAGCCGTCGTAGCATCATGGGTTTCAGGAGTGCCTGTAGCTTTTGCACTTCATGCTCACTCTTCAGGTCGCCAAACTCCTGCAGGAAGCTGTCAGAACTGGGAAACTGGTTTGGCTCCAGAAAGTTGAGCAGGGAAAAGAGCTCATTCACATTGTTCTGTAAAGGTGTCCCTGACAGAAGTACCCGATGCTCCAGCTGCAGGAGGCGCAAACCTTCTAGAAGCTTACAATTCTTGTTCTTCAGGCGATGGGCCTCATCAATTACACAAAGGCGCCAGGGGATTTCACGCAGCTCCAAGCAGTCAGTGATCACTATCTCAAATGTAGTGATCAACACATGGAACTTGTAAAGGTCCTTGATGCGATTGCCCTTTTCATCCTTGTAGTACATTTCATACTCTTGAAGCATGTTGCGGCTTGCAGTCCTTTAGAGAAAGAGCAAAATATATGACATGCCTTCAAATCATTTAACAACAAGATGTAGTAGTAGTAGTAGTAGTAGTAGTAGTAGTAGTAGTAGTAGTGGTGGTGGTGGTGGTGGTGGTAGTAGCAGCAGCAGCAGCAGCGTTATTAGGATCTCTGCACTTTACCCGTCCCTCTTATGGATTTATCTACTGAGTGCATGGTGCATATTTTCCTCAATAATTCCACAAGTATTCACTTGTATAATGGGTGACTTAACTGTTCTGTTTCAATATGCAAAACTAATAAGCCCAATTTTAAATTTATACTTGTTACATTTTTGTAATGTGTGATTTTTTCCCTCCCTCCCACCACCCCATCATCATATCTGGATTTTTATCCCCATTCGACTGTACTGCCAAAACCCTCCTAAATGTGACTTCTGGCCATGTCATGGATAATGAACACAAATAGCAGAACAACAACACTCAGTGTACTTACGTTCCATGGTACACTATGACATTGAGATCTGTCCACCCTTCAAACTCTCTCTGCCAGTTTGGAATGGTTGAAAGAGGAGCAATAACCAGGAAGGGTCCTCGGAAGCCATAGTTGACGACTGCCTGGATGAAGGTAATGGACTGCACCGTCTTGCCCAGGCCCATCTCATCAGCAAGAATACAGCTGCGCCTATTTCACAATGTTTCAGAGTTATTTCATGTCCACAGGGTACTCTTCTCTACACCAACTTACCCATTGAACCATGAGAAAAGAAGCCAATTAAGTCCCTCCAGCTGGTACTCTCGAAGTTTGTTGTCATTTTTGTAAATGGGAGATGCTTCCATCTTATCCCAATCAGCTGGCTTTGGCCTTTTCCTGGGCTACAATAATTTGAACAATCACGTGAACCACCATTCTACACAAACAACTATTTATTTAGGATGGTCTAATAATAACAAGAACTCACCTTCCATTGATCTTTAGGAGGTGGATGGCGGTAGTCTTCAAATTGCCTGATCTTCATGGCATCTACATCATCCTCAAGCTCCCAGGTACTGTCTTCATAAGCAAGGGCTCTCCACTTGATGAGGTAGTGTTTGGTAGTCTCACCTGAGTTAGGATCAGTGTGTTCTGAGACATCCAATATTCGATCAACTTCAACATAGTCAGGATTGAATGGATCCTCTTCCAACTGCAATAATAAGAAAAAGTCAGTTAGTCCAGTCCAGTCACATGTGTTAATCAAGATTCTATTGGAATACATACAAATTCAAATATGTTGGAGTTATTGGACATCTTCTGCTTGAACCTTTTGACCTTGGAAGTGATCCGCTTGTCCCCCTTGTACAACTCCTCCTCTATCTTCCACTCACAGTGGAGAAAGGAGAAGTTGCGGTACTTTACATAAAATTCTTCAACTTCTACCATCTGGGTCTCTTTCTTGACCTCGCCACTGCCTTCAGTGTCTTTTCCAGCTGGCTCCTCCTTGGTGTCTTCCTTCTCTCCATTCTCCTTCACTTCAGCTTCCTCTTTTTCTTCTTCAGGAACACTTTCGTCTTTAGAGACACTTGCTTTTTTAGGGACACTTGCTTTTTTAGGGACACTTTCTTCCTTAGAGACACTTTCTTCCTTAGAGACACTTTCTTCTTTAGAGACACTTTCTTCTTTAGAGACACTTGCTTTTGTAGGGACACTTTCTTCTTTAGGGACACTTTCTCCTTCTGGCTCCTCATCTGGCTTCTTTTCCTCATCCTTTTTCTCCCCTTCCTCCTCCCCTTCCTTCTTCTCACTTTCTTCTGCATCCGTCTTTTTCTTCTTACTTTTATCCTTGCCATCTTCACCTTCATCATCTGATGACTCCACAACAACTTCCCTTTTCCCCATCCTCATGGCCAGAATTTGCTGCACTATCATAGTGTCTTCATCACTGGGATTCTGCAGATATAGCATGCGTTACTTTCAACCTCTAACAGTAAACATAACACAGTAGTATCACATTATTTTAAAATGTTATCTGTGCAAAGCTTTTCTGCAGCCAGGCCCCATAATACTTACAATGTAAACATAATTGGGTTTCACATTGCTTGAAGATGATGCATTGTTCCCTGCATGACTGTTGCTGGAAGTCCCTTGGGCTGCAGCACTAGTGGATGCCACACTGGGCCAGGAGGTTGGATTTTCTTCAGGAATGTTCCCCGAGTTCCCTGAGGCTCCTGGGGTTGCCTCTGTGGAGACCCCTGCGCTGGTGGAAGGACCCGCAGCTGAAGTGGCGGAAGTGCCCCCGCCACCAGAACTGGTGCTAGCCTCAGCATCCATTGGGATCAGTGATGCCAATTCCAGTTCAGCCTTGGCAAGTGGAGGAAGGTGCTCCTCATCAGAAATGGTCAGCTCAATGTCATCCACGTACTTTTTCCTCTTGGTGTTGCGAGCTGATCGTCGCTTCTGTTTGTCACAAACATGGGAGCCATATTACAATCCTATTTGCAATTACTGATGAAAGATGATCAGAGATGAGACTAACCTGCACTGCATTTTCATCATCAGGTGGTGGTGAAGGTGGTGGGGTGACATCCAAGTCAGATACATCAGACTCGCTGTGCTTCCGCTTTTTCTTCTTGCCGAAAGTCAGCAGGGTTCTAGAATGTATGTAAAAATTGTCCCCTTTTCTTTGCCAACTACCCTTCTTTCAGTTCACCATTATTTTCACGTGCAGTTCACATGACCATTAATCTTCACTAACACAATAATCAAACCCTTCATTATTGGACACTCCCTAATATATTGGTCATGTACTTTTCCAGGTTTCCATTGCAGGTTTGGACAAGAAAATTGCATTGCTTTAGGTCTTAATTGCAAAGCCTTGAGTACAGTGTAGAATAAATGAATAAGAGTTGTTAATATTGTGACAAAAAGAGGTGGGCAACTGACTGAGGGCCCACTTTCCAGATGGGAATGCCCTGCCTAAATTCTTGGTCTAAGCCCGAGGCTTGCATAACGCAAAGTCATGAACTAGACAACTGTTCATCAACCTTGGCTGTGTCTCACAACTTGGGAGAGGTTATGGCTGAATGCCTCTCCACACCTCCTCCTCCATAACCAAGCCTGCTGACCAAAAATAGCTACAATCTGGACCATTTCCAGATATCCTAGATTTATGACAAGAGCATGTGGGGTCTAAGAGGATGCTGGCTTTAGGGTTTGGTGGCTTGGGTTATGGTGATGGAAGTTTTAAAAAATGCAGTGATCCAATCACACCAACAGTCATCCACCTGAACTGGACAAGTGCAGACAAATCCCCACAACAAAGCAGCAAACATTGCACAATTTAGGCATGTTATAAATTTGCAACACATCACTTGTGTATGCCTTCTAACTATACTGGATAATTCTTCTCTCATGATTCCACTTTCTGTGCTAGGTGCATAATTGAGTGGCTATGGGGATATGCTAGAAGTGAAACATAAATGGGAACCTAAAACTGTCTGTTTCCACACCAGGAACTCACTTGGAGGGTCTTTTCCTGGAGGGAGTGGAGGACTTGACTTTGGGTTTCTTCTCCTTCTTGGGCTTCACTTCTGGTGTGGAGGAATCAGCAGGGTCCAAACCATCGGCAGAGGCATCTGTGGCATCATTTGTGGCTGGCCTGGAGTCGTCTAAAGAGGTGTCTGGTCGGGACTCCTCCCCCTCAGCAGGTTCTGCACCCGCTGCCCCCTTTTTCTTGCGTGTACTTGCCCTGCACACATGATCCCACGCAAGGTCACTGCCTGACACTTTTTGACACCCACACCTAACCACACCCCTACCCTCAACTTGCTTCTGAACCCACACCCCCACCCAATCTTCTGGAACCAAGAGCACCCCAACACCAACTACACACATTCAATCTACTTGATGGGATTAACTACTCAAGTTAAGCACACACACAACAATATGGAGGTCCAGGCGAGGTCATTTGCTCTGTTCACATAAGATTTTAGTCGTATGTGTGAAACCTGGCTGAACATCCGAAATGCCCTCACCTGGAACGCTTGATGCTCTAGCTTCTGATGACCAAGGATGCATGGAAAGGGAGTAGGGATATCTATATGCTATCTAGATACAGGTCTACATCTTCACCTGTTGGCAGGCTTTATCTACTCATGTCATGCAGAACAATGCTGAAGGAAGGAGAAATGAAGAGGTCTTGAAAGTAGGATATATCTACATCCTGCTTCTAACAAAGATGAATATGGGAATCCGAAGTGTCTTAACTGCAAAAGGATGGGCATATAAAACGAGACTAACACCTCGCCAATATGGAGAACCCCCAACCCATCACACCTAAACCTTAGATCTCCCACATGGCAACATCTGACATCAACAACACCAACAGTTTAAAATAACAAAGACAACAATAACTCAAGAGTTTGAAACAAGAGACGTTGAAGGTCATTAAAAAATGCACATAAAGAAATCAAGATAAGATCACTGAAACACACACAAGACTGCTGAAGGATCCAAGAGGCATGTGGAAGCTGGGTACACAGGCTACAAGAAGTAATTGAAAGGAAGGCCAATAAAAAAAGAAATGCAAGAGCGCGGAAGAATGTAGACAACAATATATATGATTTGCAAGGCCAGTGATTCTTGAGGCAAGACAAGTGATCCTCACCTCCTGGGCTTAGCAGTTTTGGGCTCTTTTGGAGATTTGGGCTCTTTGGGCTTTTTGACCTCTTTAGGTTTCTTGGGTTCCTTAGGTTCCCTAGGTTTCCTTATGACACAAAGAGAGAGACAAGAACATCCCGAGTTATGATCCACAGGAAGAGGCAATAGCACGAGGAACTACACAAGGCGACAACGAGTAGACACGACAGAGGCTTAAACTTTTGACAGTTATGTTGATGAGAGAGAGGTAAGTGTGGTCACAGGTGAACAGGGTAAGTTAGTGAGTCAAGTGGGTGAGCAAGTGAACAAGTGAGAGAAACCAAGTGCCAAGTAGAGAGGAAAGGAGAGCAGGCAATTAAGAGCAATAATAATTACATGTCCACCCATCCAACCCTTCTTAGTGCTGATATCAGGTGTGTTTCTTTCCTACCAAAGTCCCAGTTGGCAGCAAAATCTTTATGCCCCTTGCTTACCTGGGTTTCTTGGTTTTCTTTTCCTTGGGTGTCTCTCCCTCCTTCCCTGCAGCCCCTTTTCCTCCGGCACCACCTTCCTTGCCCTTCCTCTTACGCTCCCTTTTCTTCTTGCCCTTTGGTTCCTCCTCACCCAAAGGTATCTCGTCTTGGATCTGAAATAAGCACAAAAGAAAATACTGCTCAATACCCATGGTATTATAAGCCTGATTTGAAAGCAGCGGCAATAAATGCTCCTATATATTCTTTGGAAAAGCTTCAGAGAAAATCCAGACACTAGCCCCAAGTTACAAACCAACAAAACATAATTAACAAGCAGGAAGCAAGACCTACTGAACATGCTCATCACCTGGTTGTTGCTAGGTGGCATCAGGTTTGGGTCTGCTGTGGGCAATATGAGACACGTGCTTGGTAAGGGCAGCAGCCTTTCAGTGGCTCTCTAACACTTTTACACGAGAGGGAAACCCATCTTGGCCAAATCGTGAATAATTATTACACATTGCATGTAATAAAATAGCTAAAATAGGAGGCATAAATCCACCCGAGGAATGGTCGCAGGAATTGTACTTGACTAAGTTTTACCCAATCCCAAAATAGAAAGGTGGATGTACTTGTTAAAGTTGTGATGCATTAAAAAGAAGAAAAAAAACTGCTTGTAAAAATCAATATGCAGCTGCAGCCTGTTTGCAACTCGTGAGAGCTGGATACTGGCAGGGGAGAGACAGCTACAGAGGGGAGCAGAGAGCAAGAGGCTTAAAATGGTTCAAATGTGCTCCTTTACATCACTTTTTTTCCTGTGAATCACACACATAATATAATCATACAGTGTGTAAGTATGTGCTTGGGTTTAATCTACTTGTTAACATCATCAAAGAGGTCTGTTCAGGAAACTAGTTTTCGTCAAATTCACTGTATACACACTAACCAAAACACAACATTAATCTCAATCATATTTTGCATATAATATCATGTGGTTGCTAATTTAACACACACCCGTAGTATGTGGAAATTTGGTAGGCACCCACCCCTGTCAAGTCACCTTAAAGTTTGGCATGAAACAATACACATTTTAATGGGAAGGTCCATTCAATGGTCTCTTCAGTGGTATATGTAGGATACCTTATTGCTACACCTGCAGGTAAGGTGACAGGAGTAGAAGTGTCCACAAGATTTTTACTTATGAGGATGTGAGCTAAATTCTGAAACTCTTGATATACAGTATTCTTGCAGCCAAATATACTAACACCTTTCATTTTGTTGTTCATGACAATCCCCTGAATACTCTCACTCCAAATCTTGAGCACCATAATGCCTATTTTTATTAAGATCAACTAATCATACTATGCAACCTTGTTTGTCTATGACCTCACCCCAGATATTCCTATGCCATCAGCTAGACAAGAATGATTCTGACTGCCCTTCCATTTTGCACAAATAATGAGAATCGGCATAGAGAATAATATGCAATGGCCACACTGTCAGTAGGATTAACATGGAGGGATGCATGCAGTCTTCTCAACATGAAGAACAACTGCCATAGGGACAATTTTCATGCACCACTAGGATGCAATAAATCCAGGGAAGCTTAAACAAGAGAGCAGAGGGGACAAGTTCTGTCCTCCTCAAAGTAAGGTGAATTAAAATGAAGCATTCTGCATTGTTATTCCCACTTAGCCTGTCCCCTTCTGGTCACTGAATGGAATGTCACCTAATCTGGGCATTCAACTTGCAAAATAAAACCTGCAGAGAGGCAAAGTGGGTGGGGATGCAATTGCAGCAGACACAGCAAAATTATAATTGTTGGGACCGGATCCACATCAAACAGGGAGGTGTCTGAGGCAGCTGGATACCTGCTCTCTTGTGGACAACCCTTGGCTGCTGAACTTCTCATGGGATGCTTCAGCACCAGTGCTTGTGGTGATGGCCTCCAAGGAAGGTGAGGAAAAGGCAGAGGTGATTGGGACAGGTGGGTCATTGAGGCAATGGGAGAAAGATGCCTCCTGGAGTGCTTCCAGGGGTGAGCTCATGGCTGGCCCTGATGGGGAACCCTCTCCCTCTGCACCTCCTGCACATTTGCCCTGCAGAGACCACAACCCATGCCCTCTATCTTCTTCTTGCAACATACATTCATCACAGTACCTTGCATTCACTTAGCTTTATATTGCCACACATAAATTACACAACACTCCTGCCTTACAATCGTAACACAATTTTCTCTGTGATTCTTGGGAATAATCATCTTCTCTGAGCCACTTTATGGTGCCTATATCCACTTTAAAACAACACCTTACTGATCAGGAAGTAAGGCACCTTTTAATTGGATTCCTAACAATGTTCTGTGCCTGCATTTGTATTCTCTAGATTCTTGCACACCTGCATGGACCTTGGTCAGCCAACCTAAGCGGAGGCAGGGAGGAGTTCGCATTTCGGCCCTTTGGGTCGCATTACCAGACGCCGACAGACCCTGCCCCTAACTTCTCAATAACCCCCATTAACTTCGAACTTCTCACGTCCCATGTTACACAAAATTTACGCTTGAATGTCGCCATCCTCTACCCGCGCAGCTCGTTACTATGTCTTGGTACAGCATCGTTTTTGCGACGCGTTTCCCCCCAGTCGGATCGGAAGAAAGGGGCTGTGACTACGCGTTACGTAATATTACGAGGGGGNGGGGGGGGGACGACCGTTATAGCACCCGCATGAAACGGGAGAGGTCAAAACCCGCGTTACGTAGTTTATTGACGGCCTGAAGCCATGCTCCTCCACTACATGAGCGCTCTGATGCTCTGCAGCAACCGGTTCGCAATTTTCCCTCCCGGCTCCCGAAAAAACCTTTCGGGGAAGGTTTGTTTCATCAGGAAGTCAAAACACTGCACACACAAGTGGTAATCAATACGACCCGTTTTGTTGCACGGCCCCGGCTACTCCCTCGAAACGAAACTCTTTACCAAAAAAGGCTTACCGTACGATTTGGCCTCATATTCGCAACAAAAATGTTAGATCGGAAATGGCAAAACTATCCGCGTGAAAATGTCTGCAACGAACCAACTCTTGCTCTCTCTTCGGCGTCCCGTCATTCCGGCCTGGGTTGCAACTACTCCCATTCGCAAGGGACATGGAGGAACAAGGGGGGGTTGCTGCTAATGGCATAAGCAGGATCAAAAGAATAGGCAGGTACTGTAAAAAGGCACGGGAGCAAAAAATAGGCACGCACAGAATGAAGGAAGCTGCGTGAATTTCCAGTTGCCATGTTGCCATTTAGCCGGCTCCAAATCTCTCATTCAATCGTTAAGGCTCCAGTCGACATCACACAAGTTTAGTAGCCTACTTCCTTCGTTGAAATGGTCCAGAAATAACTTTGGACTACAAACTGGTCGGTTTCACGACCTCAAAAGTTCAATCACCACCGGTAATCTTATGCTGCCGTGAATTGCCATCAAAACAACAACAAAAAAACACAAAAAACCCATCGTAACCCTCCACACGACATCGCCTATTACGAGATACGAGTTGTAGCACGCTCCGAATATTCGCAATTAAAGTGTTATGGTTAAGATTAGTAGCAGCGTCATGAGAGTGCGCAACATTCAAGGATTCAAACACCTACTCCCTGAAACACACGCTTTCTGAACCACTGTCTTCAAAAAGTTTTGCTATTTCCGGAGCAAAATACCGCAAAATACATCTGGACGTTTCAAGTGGCATATAACTTGGAAAATGCAGGTTTAGGTTTTACTTCAAGTAAACTTTTCATTGCAATCCGGACAGCTGTCGGTATTATAAAATTCCCCAGCCAAAACTCGTAGTGGCTAACTCAGGTGTACCGACTGCCCATCGTACCTACGAATGCCTGGCAACGCAGCCCCCCTCCCGCTACCCGCCTCAGTGGGAGGGATAGAAAGAAGGTCTGGGGACACAGCTTCCCTGCCCCGCTCCATCCTCCTCCTCCCCACTCCCCTCCTCTCTTGTCACCCCACAACCAACCAACCCCCTCAATCGATAGGTACCTCTCCTCTCCGCCCTTGCTCCTCCTCTCTTCCCTTCTCTCCCTCAGCCCCCAGCCACCCTCCTCCCCTCCCCCCTCCTCTCCACCACCCCCTTTCAACTAACATGCTTTGGAACCGCCCTCCCATATCCACCCACCCACCCTGGCCACCCACACTCACACAATCCCTCACCTCTACATTGCAGCTGCCACTCCGAGTCGTGATTTTCATGTTCGGACCATCTCGGATATTTCGAGGGCCAAAGTTCACCTGCCGCATCCGCTACGGATCACGAGATTTCCGGAGGGATCCTACCCCGGGGAAATTTTGAAGTGGAGGAATCGGGCAATGTGCAAGGGTCGTGCAATTGTGACCCTTACAATCAGTAACGCCACTTCGGTTACAAAAATGGTAAAGCGGCACTTAGAAGTTTCCTGATTACACAGGGCTCTGCTATCAGTTTCATGTATCGTGGTATCCACGTTTGCCTAGGCAAGTGTGGCATGTCCTTCTCAATGACACTCTTATCGCACACGGAGCAGGTGGTTGAAAACGCAGACAACCTCGACAAGAAGTCCAGGTGACACGTGAACTAAATACAGCACGACCCAAAGTAATGCACACTGTACTACGTATGGTGCAAGAGGGTTGGTGCACAAGCCTTCTACAAGTAGTAAGGTGCTGAAGACAAGAGCTCCAGAGGTATAGACACGAGTGACAGGCGGGTACTCGGTGACGGAGGCATTTGGCAGTGGTTGTGGTCGACGGCAAAAATTCCAATGCACGTGTGCGGGTGTGCCATTCACCCGGTCACCGAATACATGGAAGGAGTATAGGATTTTGAACAAACTTACCGGGAGCGGCGGTCCAACTGAGGGCACGTACAGCGACGGACCCGGAGGAGGCCCACTACCCATGGGCCCAGGTGGAGGGCCCACACCCGAAACAAACCCAACTCCTCCAGAAGCTCCCAAGGGTTGCTGTTGCTGCTGCTGCTGAAGGATCCTCAGCCTCTCCTGGAGGTCGTTGATCTGAAAAACAAACAAGGCCGGTCAATTCCTTGATTGCTCGATCCAACAACAGTCAGGAATTTAAGTGATGCTCCTGAGAGCCAGACACTGTCGGATTCTTATTTTCAATGTCCGGAAGTTTGAAGTTCCGAGTCTGACGTCTTCAACTGACCTCTCCAAGGAACTGCTCAAGTTTCTCTAGCGTTCTCGTCGGATTCCTACACCGTGATATGAAATTAGGCGATCTTTAGAGCCTGTTGATCTGCTATGGACGCTAAATGGGATTCGATGGTCTTCATGCATATACGTCTGCGTAACCTATCCTAACCTCCCTTGATGCGTCTTCACACTACAGTCCACTGATACGAAAGATGAACCGGTGTAAGATGCCGAATATTCCGCCTGGAGCAATGGGCGAAGGGGCAGGACAAATAAAAACCGGGCAATTCTTCTCACGCGCCCCTGTCTCGAAAACCACTATTTTTCCGGGCACTTAAGTCGTCCCCCACTTATTATCTTCTTCACCTTGTCCTGCCACGCCTTCGAAACCCTCCACATGTGCCCTTCAACAACTAACCTCTCCAACCTTCCACACGTGCGCAAAGAGCACCACCGGCCACGCAACCCAGGAAACATCCGAGTCAAAAATATAGCCATGCAGATGTGCACCAGTTTCTCAATTGCACTGGGTCCCTAGCCATTTCCGCACCCATACCCACCAGCACACCGACACACGCAGCTGCCATTACACACACTCTCTCACAGACCCTCAAACACACACATGGACGGATAGATGGATGGATATATGAATGAATGGTTGTCTATCCCTTCCTCTCTCCCCCTACATGGGCTGCCTTCCTTTCCGGGGGCTGCATCTGCCTCCCACCCTCCCATCCCACCCGCTAGCCTGCATCCCCCCCCCCCCACCTCCCCACCCACCCACCAACCCCAACTTCCTCCTCATTCAGAATAGGTGATACCAACAAAATGCCGAAATGCTGCCGGCAAGTAATCAATATCAGTGGGTTGGTTGGCCAAGATGACTGATGCAAGCGCCTCTCTCCCAGATTCCACCCCAACCCACCCAAGCGCCTCCTCCCCCCACCTTTCAAACTGCATCCATGGAAAACCACACAAATTCCGCATATTAAAAACACCTAACAGCCAACTAATTAACACTGGAAGAAATACATGTCTACGCCTTGAGCTTTCCGAGCCATCTCTAGCAGAAGACGACCAAGTGGATGCTGCATTTACCCACGATACTCGAATGTATTTACACCGTACATGCCCAAGTCGTCCTATCTCCAGACACTTAATTTATGGACGACCCTCAACTATTGATTTAGCCTCAGTGTACACCCCCTATACCCCCTCCAAGGTATAGGCTAGTGCGTTTTTTTTCGCGCCCGGTCTAATAATAAAGGACACCGCGGAAGATCAATCTGCATCCGTCATGGATGCCGTACATCCCCAAAAATGCAGATAATGTGACCATTAGGCACGTGAAATTTCAGCCACATATATATTTTTTTTTTTTTGCAATGCTATCCGGTAGACCGCTCCTGGTATGCAGATTGCACTAGTGAGCAATTCGACAGGGAGCCTTTTGAAACCATTTAAACCGCCATTTTTCGTGCCATTTTCACTATATGTTCACAGGCTGATGGCATGAGATATGAAATCGCGATCAAATTCCTAGCATGGAATTTAAATTTTAGAGTAGCTCATTAATTTCTGCCCGGTTACTGGTCTTCTACCTGTACAGGCCCTGAGAAAGTCCTGTGATGCACAGGAAAAACATAAACACGAGTCCTTCTAGTGTTACTCAGCAAGGGTCGCTTAACTTTCCAGTACGAGCGTTAGGGTATCAAATGCTTTCCGACACCGTGATAGTGCACCATAATTACGCTAATTGTCTTATTTCTCTTGTGACCAATCATGCGCCGTCTCGGGTGAATTCTTGGGAGAAATGTGTGCAAATTGCAACATGAATGCAATTGAGGTATGTTGTGCGTACCTACAAAATAGTTGACGCAAAGAATCTACGCGCTATAACATGCATCTCTATACCCAGTCCAGACTTCCAGACTTTTCCATCGACTGCATCCCCTTGTACAGTACATAGGCAACAGCGAGCCCTAGGGTCTTCTAAGCCCTAATCGTTTAATTTATCGGAAATCAACATGTTCTTAGGGAGTGGAACTTCACACCTCGCCAGTGACGCATTTGCGCCTGTTTATAAGTAAAACTTCTATAAGTCGAACTTCCCTAAGTCGAAGAAAATAATGAGCTTGGTTGGTCACAATGTAAAATACCCTAACTCGAAGTTCTCCATAACTCGGAAGTGCTGGCAGGGCCTTATGATGGGATATCAAGGCATTTTCAGTCTCCCTAAGTCGAAGTTCACGTAGGCGAGTACGGAAAATTGTCTCATATCCCAGCCGAAGGGTCGAGAATAGGCCACATGTACAGAAAGGCTCAATTTCCTGATCTTCGTCTACCAGACATACCGAAAGAAGTGCTTGACTCGATTGTGACAATTATTGAATCCTTGAATCTAAGAGTAGGCAAATGTCCATAACAGAGTTTTTTTTAACAACAAAACAACGAGGAACATTGTAAGTGTGATAGTGACAGTTATTTTTAAGTTTTGAACGCCTTTCGTCGCTGGATATAAAGGTAGTCTTCCTTATAGAGTTCTGTGCTTTAAAAAAGCCAAACTTCTCTAACTCGAATCTTCTATGTTTTTTCCTGTCCCATGGAGATTCGACTTATAGAAGTTTTACTGTACTTTTGAATGGGCCAGATCTATCATTTGGGTCATACACAGGTCATCAACTTTGCCACCGAGAATCAATTTTTCTAATTCATCATTCTCTGCCAAGCGATGGGTGCATCCAGTGAACATTTCCGAATTCAGTCAAGCCCAAAGCAAACTGCCTGGTGAATAACTACTGAAAAATTGCTTGCACTTCCTAACAGATTGACATGGAATGCCATATTTTTGAAGCTTTAAAAGACAGTGCTTTCCAAACTTTTCTGATGTCGACCCTAAAGCTGATAATCTGTTTTCGTATAGTCTGGGGACCTCATGCAAGACTGGTTAAACTGTAAAAAAAACAAGTTCCTTTTATATGACATTCATATACCCCTCGAGATCTTTCCGCGACCCTCTGGTATATCTTTTGTTTGGGTCTCGACCTATGGTTTGGAGGACAAGGTGAATTGTTGACATCAATAAGGTGGAAACATTTCTGCACCGGGTTCTTTCCACAACAACAAATAAGCTAGTTTGTCGATTTACACAACACTTTATTTACTCTAGTGAAATTATGTGCAGAAACCAAACTCTTATTCCCGTATCCGCTGCACTGTACCAACCCATTCACAAGTCCGAGTCATTTCATACTATGCTCTACTCATAGAGAGTTCACTTAAATTTAATATCACATTATTTGGGCCTACATGAACACAAGAAAGCTTGTCAGTGATGTAGGTAGAGACGACTCCCATATTTCACTGCAATAATGGTGCAAATATGTGCAAGCAGCGAGTATTCACAGATGGTGAGAGACAGATGAACCTTTCCAGCATAATTTTTATATGCAATATGACAAAACACAAAGCCCTAATTGATGCCTTTGGTGTAAAATGAGGGGTTAGCCACATGGGAACACCAGTGTACAGGTTTTCACAGAGTGACTAACCTCTTCTGGGTAATACATTTTTGATAACTACTGAAAGTAACTGTTCAGAACTGCTTACAATAAATAGCTTAATGCCAAAGTACTCATTAACAAAAGTGGTCACTCCAATTGGTGCTTTCTTATATGTCTATTCCAGTTGCTCTGTTCCTGAATCCCCCCCCCCCCTGCCCCGCCCCCAATGAACAAGCTGACGTACATGCAAAAGAAATACATCTAAATACATCTAAAATCATCTTTTGGGGCCACACAAATTCCGTGTAGGTAAAGTTCCTGATATTTCCAAGGTCAGCATTAGGCATGTCTCACTGTATCAATACATGACTGATTCATGGACGATTTGCATCCCTAAAGTCGCGTTTACATGTGAGCGAATTGACAAGCGAAGTCTTCACCGAGCGAAGACATCGCTGAGTAACCAATATTGTTTGAGGTGAACATCTATTGTTACTTTCACCTCAAACAATATTGGTTACTCGGGTTACTCAGCGATGTTACCGCTCAGTGAAGATTTTGCTAGTCAAATCGCTCACATGTTCGCTTGATCAACATGCTCTATAGTCTATAGAATACTGTGGAATGGTGGCAGCAAAATTTGCAATGGCACTGTTTAAGCTTCAAGGGTAACCCTCCAGATGCAATTATTTAGTGTAGTAACCTCAATATAAATACAACACACTACACAAGTCATGCTCAATTGCCTAATTGCCACACTTCCTAATGCATCTTTTCTCTTCTTTAATTTGATTACCATTACTTGTAACTTGTTAATGTGATCCAAAGGCTCATCATATCAATCCTACATGCAGTGCTGGATCTACGAAATTTCGGAGGGNGGGGGGGGGGGGGGGCAGAAACCTTTCCTGCGCACCCCACCCTAACCCCCGCATTTTGAAAGTTTGGTTTCATTTTTCTGGCATGGATCTTCTGTACTTCAGGCAGTGGCACACGCAGAATGTTCTGTTGTTTTGCATTTCTTGGAAAGAGTCCCTAAGATGCACTACAGTTTTGACTACCAGTCCAAATAATATACTATTTGCAGATATTTTCGTAATGAACGCACGTCTTGCTGTCCCGGACAATACACAACAGAAGGGTTAGCATGAAAGCTGCAGGACAAGAAGGTTAATAACTATTTCAGATCTGCATATTTCACTTGAAAGGAGTTCTGCTTAGGTGGCTGTATAGTTTTGTCGTTGCAAGTTCACAAACAAATCCACAGTGTTGTCAACATTAGCGGGTTTTCGATCATTCTAGAGCCATGCTTCTCAATCTTTTCCATTGGCGACTCCAGAAAATAGATGCATAAAATTCGCGACCACCACTTCCAATTCAACCCTACCCCCTCGGTGGTAGTTAATTACAATAATCACTAAATTAACACATCTCGTTTAAGGGCAAATTTTCCAGAGATATAGAATCAATTTGCACAAATAACTATCGGTACCCTTCCTTGCGACCCAAAATTTGGGGTCGCGACCGCAAAATGGAAAAGAACACACAACAGTGCAATGTGCATGTAACAAGTTCATTTCCAGGGACAAGACCTTCCGCCCGTACCTTCTTGCGGCCCCCNGGCCCCCCCCCCCCCTCAATCTGGCCCTGCCTACATGTCATGTTATACAAGTGATTTCTGCCCGTAACAGGGAAATGGCTCTATGAATCCCAGGGTAGGAGAATCATCAATTTCTATGCTACTAAGACATTATCAGTCATTCTTGAAAATTTCTCTTCTTTTACTAGGCTTTGTGTTGTGGAAGTGGAATACTTTTGCACAAGCCAATAAACTCTTCATCATGGCATGAACTTGTAACACGCAAAGCTTCCCCTGTGAGATGTCTATTCTGAAGAGTTAAATGACAGTGCGATGAAATCGGGTTGTATTTGTTGGTACCCCGCTCCTGATAGCTCCTACGCCGTGCTTCTTCCCATGTTTGGAAGTACTGAATATATTTTCCTCAGGAGCTGATCTTCAGAATAGGAAATGTGAGGGACGAATATGATTTACTGCTGCTGCTACTACTACACGAAACACTAGCAACTGGACAAGTAACAGCAAAAGTTCTATTGCAATTCAAAAACAGTCACTGCTAATAAAAGGCCTCTCTCATTGCATGAAATACAGCATTACAAACGATTACACAAGCTACTCCTGATTCTGTGGATGTGGATTATACATGCATTGGCAAAAAAAGAGCTAGAAATAAAAGTCCAAAAGAATGTACCTATGCCTTGCAAGCAAAGAAATGTCACTTTTTCCAGAAGACAAATTTAAAATCTATGATACGTTTTATTATCTTGCTTAAACATTACTTAAAAGCAACGTACATTATGTACAGTAGTTCATTAAAAATCTGTGAACAGCTCATTTTTACAGTATCTAGGAGCTGCGTTACATGGACAGCGCGTCACTTCTATTTCAATACAAATCGGAAAGGTGCCCCTTCAGCAACATGTTACATGTCTGGCCTCTGAAAGCAGTGGAGTACCCCTCACCCCTTCTCCTCCTCCTTCTTTCGACCCCNCCCCCCCCCCCCACTTTGAAAACCAGTAGTTGGGAAATTTGGGAGTTGGAAGGAAGACTGGTCGAGTGATAAGGCAGGAGTAATCCTCTTAAAACCGAGTGATGCGCAGGCAAATGGTTACATGCAGGAAAAACCCGCATCAAACCTTCTTGATGCGCAGGTAAAGGGTGGCTCAACCGGGTGCGGCTTGCTGACTGCACAGCTCAGTTGATGCGCATTTTCACACGTTACATGCCCAAAATGCTGCTCTGTAAGCAGCGCACCTTTCTGAACCGCCTCGAAGCGGCATCATGTAATGTGCCTCTAGGACTATTTCGGATTATCCGTCTCAGATTTTCTGGGCACACTTGTCATTCATTAGCACAGAGTACAGGATATAACCTTGATTTACAATGTATACCCAACCTGTGAAATCTAGCCATGGCATGGAGTAGAGTGCACACTACATAATGCTAATTAAATTACATTGTACCAACTCAATCTTTCCACACCTAACCTCCCGGAACATGTACAGGCCTACATAAATAATACCACTTAAATTTTGGTCTGCCACCCCAGCCTGCCACATGTAAGTCATGAACATCCATAATACACAATTCCCCCCTTTCATCCTGCCTCATGTCTACAGCCGATCACTAAAATAATGACAGCAGAAAGCCTGGCACAAATTAGGTGATGTCACTGCAATGTCAGGCTTCAAGAATAGGATGCAGGCACAGCCACCCATCACTGTCACCTATCTCCAAGTTTGAACCTGGCCTTGTACTTAAAATCATGGAGGCAGGAGGCAGTGTGACAAGTGAATCAGGATGAATCCTTCCCATGTTTCAACTACCCTTCCATCCTCTGCCTCCACAATTTGAACTGAAATTCAAGCAGCGTTTCAACTGGGCAATGGCAATGGAATCCTATTCCTGCAACCTTTTGGCCTGACATCTTAGTCGCATCACCTAGTTTGCACCTGGCCTGAGCTTACACAGCAATTATTTCTGAATGACTTTGTAGCATGCCTGGTGTACATCCAACAGGAAAAATTGCTCGCTCCCTGAATGGACCCACTGGCTATACTCAAAATCCCAGGATTGAGGTTCATATCCAGGGAGATCCGTGAGGGAGTGGAAAAACTAGTTGCTGCCAAATTGCAGAGACTGATCACAGGGTACACAGAGAAAATGGCAGTGGAGAAACCTACCCGATCAGAACTACGATTCACCTGGTGAGAACGAGCAACTGTGCCTATTATTCAGAAGATCAGTCTGGGATGTGTCCCAAAAGGAAAGCAGAGCTCACAATCCAAAATAGATGCTGTCCAAAGGGTAGCTAGCATTTTACTAGCCCATGCAAAGTGTTAATTTTGTAACCAAGTCAACTTAGAGTACCACATTGCAAAATAGGAGCAACCTGGCTCTATATCATTTTGCAGTTGGTAAAACAGGCAAAAACAGTCAACTCACCTCCTGCTGCATCTGTGGATTCCTAGGTAGTGGGTACAGGTGCATCAACCTTTGCTGAATCTGCTGCATCTCAAAATGTGGTGGCTGAGGTGGCATTGGAGGTGGAGGGGGCTGCATGAAGGGAGGCCCCTGAGATACAGGCGGCACACCCACCATCATCCCTCCAGTTGGTGGCTGAGGTTGTGGTGGTGGTCCCCCAGGTCCATACTGGGCTCCCATGGCGGGTGGTCTCATCCCAGGTGGTGGTGGTGGACCTACTCCCTGGGTACCCATTGGTGGTGGTGGGCCCATGGGTGGTCCTCGGTTCATTCCAGGTCCTTGTGGTGGTGGTCCATATTGTCCCATGTACCCTGGGGGTGGCGGAGGTCCAGCTCCATATTGGGGGTGCATTGGCTGGCCATACTGAGGGGGATAGGGGCCTGGAGGAGGAGCAGGAGGCACACATCCTTGTTGCATATGTGGATGTGGATGGTGAGGAAGTGCAGGATGAGGAATCATCATCTGTGGGCCTCCCATCACAGGTGGACCCACAGGTGAGCCAGCAGGTGGAGGTGCCATAAATGGGGCTGTGCCATCTGGTGAGAGATATGGCGTTGGCACCACAGTTGCGCTAGTTGGGGTGGATGTTGGTAGAGGTGGTGCCATAAGTGGAGCCATTGGTGGGCCAGGGACAGAACCAGGCATGGAGACTGGTGCTGAAACTGGGGCAGAGACTGGGCCTGTGATTGGGGTAGAAACTGGGCCTGACACAGGGGCAGAAACTGGACAGGACACAGGAACAGAGACTGGGCCTGACACTGACGCAGAGACAGGGCATGACACTGGGACAGAAACTGGGACAGAAACTGGGCCAGTGACAGGGCCTAACACAGGAGCTGACACAGATGGGAATGATGGCTGAGATGACTCCACTGGTTGTGATGTCTGCATCATGGGGGCATCAACACTAGGCATTGAGGTTGGGACAATACTTGTAGTTGTCACTGGAGCTGTTGTTGAATCATCACTTTCTGGAGGTTCAGAGAATGTGGGAACTATATCCTCACTCTCTTTCGTGACAGGAGAGTCGGGTGGCTGTGGTGACTGTGATGCTAATGATGCTGATGCAGCAGCAGCAGCAGCTGCCGCAGCTTCTGCTACTAACTGGCATGATGCATTGGCTGCTGCCTCATCTGCTTCTGACATTTCCGTTGATTCTTGTACTGGTTCAGAGGTGGCACCCATAGATGTTTCATCAGTTGCATCATTGGATGCACTTTCACTGGGTACTACTGGCTCTGGTTCTACAGCTGGCTCTGTTGCTTGTACTGGGGATGAGTCAGCCTCCATCACAGGTGCTGGTGTAGGTGTGGGTGTCCTTGTTGGTGTGGTAGGCTGTGGTGTAGGTGTAAGTGGTGCTGTAGGAACGGGTGTATGTGGGGTGTTATTCACTTGGGGTGGAGCAGTAGGTGTTGATGGGTTTGAGTACATGTGTGTTGTACTTGGAGGTGGCCCAGGCCCACTGTTTGATGACTGACTGCGTGGAGATTGCCACTGCTGAGGTGAAAGTGGAGTCCTTGGTCCTCCAGTCAACCCTGGTGACATTGGAGTACGTGGACCCATACTGCTTGGGCTGGTCACTGATTGCAATGGCCCACTGCCAACACTGCTGTTGCTATTATTGTTCACAACAGCCATGGGAGTCTTGGGTGAGTGGAGGTTGGTCAAGCTTAGGTTGGTAGAAGGAAGGTTTGATGGGCTTCCTTTGTGGGGAAGGACCATCTGTTCCAGTTGCTGCAGACTGCTTTGGGCCAAAAGAGATGGTGATGGTGATGAAGGTGTTGGGGTTGGGGTTGGTGTGGTAATGTGAAGGGATGTTCGGGCTGCTGGAGATGATGCTGATGCTGGACGTGGTGAGTGAACAGGCACAGACTGTGACATCATCCCCATTGGTGAAAGGTGTGACTGTTGCTGCTGCAGGTGTTGGCTCTGGTGCATTGGTGGTCTCGGTGATAAAGCAGCTGCAGTCGACGAGTTTGAATTCGAGTTTGAGTTGGCTGCAAGAGGCGACATCTGCGGCCTTGGTGACATTTGAGGCCGTGGTGACATCTGTGGGGATAGCTGGGGATATGGTGATCGATATTGAGGGCTCCCTCCATTATGTGGCTGCTGTTGTTGCAATTGCTGCTGCATTTGGTGATGTTGCTGCAATGGGTGCTGCTGTGTTTGTTGCTGCTGTAGGTGGTTCATGTGTGGGTGAGGATGGGGCTGCTGATGTGGGTGATGTGGATGCATATGTTGACCCCCTGCAGCAGTACTAGTGGGTGCCCCAGTCCCAATTGAGGCAAATGGAGGTAGTTCTCCCTGGTTGCTCATCATCTGTTGAGTGGCATGGTTGTGGTTCTGAGCCATGGGCATTCGTGGCCCCATGTGCATTGGCTGCCCCTGGGCCTGCAACGCATAGTGAGGCTGCTGGTGATGCTGAGGTGTCCCATACTGGGCCTGAGTTGCTCCAGGATAGTAGGGATGCGGCATCCTGTTTGCCACACCAGGCCCACCAGGTGCACCGGCTTGAGTCATGCCACTGTTAGCCATCATACTTTGGCTGCCAGGAGCAGGTCCACCAACAGGTCCAGACGTAGGCCCTCCTGCCCCACCTCCCATCCGGTGACCATAGTCACCAAACTGCTGCTGCTGCTGCTGGGCCATCTGAGCTTGCTGTCCACCATAGCCAGCCATGGCCAACTGCTGTTGCTGCTGCTGCTGCTGTTGCTGGTGATGAGGAAGTGGATGGGAGTGTGGGTGCTGCTGGCCCACCTACATAATTTTAAAGAAATGCAAGCACTGTACCATACGTTCAATGCCTAAATGGCTTATGCTGAGCATTAACTCTTATCAACTTGGATCCACATGGCTAATGCCAATGCATCTGTCCGAAAAATCTTAACATGTCGCCTCAATTGGCACCCAAAACCACAAATGGTGACACATTAAAAAATTCAAGTCACATCACAAGAAAGCCAAATTCAAAGACTCTGACTGGGTACCAAAAATTCCTGATGTCAATGATTGAGGTAAACAATAAACCACTTTTAGTTTTCAACCACCCTAGTTCTTGAATGGTTCAAAAAAGGAAACCAGTTTTGAAATTTCTCGAGTCTCCTATGCAAGGCCAAAAAAAAATACCCGTCAGGCCCAACTATACTTTACTCATTTATGTATGATTTTAAAAGTGTCACCAATCCGAGTCCTTGAATTAGCTTTCTTTTGATATGTAACTAATTTTTTTTAATGCATCGGTATTTGTGGCTTTGGGGTCCAAATGAGGCGACATTTTTTAAATTTCTTAGATCCTAAGTGATGCACTTTCTATGAACAACAGTGTATGAGTGTAAGAGTTATTTCAAGTCAAACCTACGGGCTTAATTTAAAGAGAAAGACAGGATTCCCCAATGCTTGGCAGGCATGACAATGAAATTACAATGAAAACAATTTAACAATCGAGCCTGGCTTAGACCCAGGAGTGGACTCACATGTGAACATGTTATCCTACAAGCCTTTTCCAACTCCTCAGCTCAATCCAACCTGGCCTACAGCACTGACATTAACACAAGGCCACATACCTGCATCCCACCCTGCTGCGCCCTATTCATCTGGTATCCCTGCGGAATCCCCATTGCAGCTCCAGATGCCATGTTCTGAGTTGGGTACTGGCTCAGTCTCTGGTTGGGCATGTTGCTACCAGGAAAGCCCTGTTGCTGCGGCCCAGGCTGAGGCTGACTCGGCTGTTGCTGTTGCGGTTGTGGCTGTGACCCTGGCTGTTGTGGGGGCTGCTGTGAAGGCTGCTGTGGTTGTGGTGCCTGTTGTGGCCTGTAGTTTGGGTAGGGCCCTGTGCTGGCACTAGTGGGATAACCACCAGTAGGCCCCCACCTTTGCATGCCCTGTCCCATTTGCATCTGCTGCTGTGGCTGCTGATTTGGAGGTTGCTGCGGCTGCATGTACATGTCAGCTGCTCCCCCTGGGCGGAAGGCATTGAACTGTCCAGGATTCATGGAGCGGTGGGGAGCACCTCTCAGCATGTTCGGCTGACCCGCTCCTCCCAACATGTCTTGCTGGTGCTGCTGTTGGTAATGTTGTTGTTGGTATGCTGGTCCCATGGGCCCTCCTGCCACATATGAGGGTGGCCTTGGTGGGGCACCTTGTGGCTGCTGCTGGAAGGGGGGACCACCAGCACCTGCTCCTGCCCCACTACCAGCTTGAGCAGCATACTGCATTCCACCAGCACCATAATCGGAGTAGTCCGCATAGGAGGCCAGTTTGTTTGGCTGTGGCTGTTGGGAGGGGGGTGGTGCACCAGGGTGGGTTGGGTGAGAAGGGGTAGGAGGGCCCAGGGTTGTGTAACTGGGCTGGGGCTGCCCATAAGAGCCCACCACTGAGGAATGGTCCATTCCATGTGGAACATGCACTGACGAGGAGGTCCCTGAGGATGGTGGGGAAGCAGCACCAGGACCCCCTGGGACGCCACCAACACCACCCACACCAACCCCACCAACTGCTGAAGTGGCCCCAAATGTCTCTGCACTAAGGTCGGCAAGGCTGTCCAGCATGCTCCCGCCATCGTCCGCAAACAAGTCATAGCCATCCATCATGAAGGCAGTGGATTAGAAGGGGAGTTTTAAACCCCCCTTGTTCACTTGGTCACTTACTTTTTGGTTGGATGGATGGAGGGTTACTAGGTTAAGGGGCGAGATATATGTAAAGTGTGGGAGGGAAGATCTGGACCCACTAAGCGTGAGTGGCCCATGCACTGATTCTAGGCCACCTATGCACTTTTGAAGCACTTCTTGTTCGCTCCTCCTGCTCCACAGACATCAAAATCGTGCTCTTCTCTATCACAAACGTACACAATGACTTGAGTTTTCTTGAGACTTCAGAAGGGGTTCTTGTTTCTGCCAAGCCTTGCCACGGCTGCTTTCTGAAAAAAAATTAACATTATTTCCTCCCTATATGTTTGATAATCAATCTTTTACATTCTAGCTCTAGACATTTGTGTAATTGCCTGCACATCTGCAAATGGCCATGACATTTCTAGGTATGGCTTATTAGGCCTAGCTCCAAGCTTTGACCTGCAATCCAACGTTCAACTGCCAGTATTGATGTTGCTAACAATAATTTGCACAATTCTGCTCCTAGATCCACGCTTAAAATTCATATTCAGCCAGGGTGGCACAATAGTGGCAGTAGTGGTAGATTGCGTAGGGGCACAGTAGTGTAGCACGGGCAGCTTGTATCAGAATTGGCTCCCCTTGTCGGCGGTGGGGGGGATTGGCAACCCTTCCCGGCGGCGAGGGGAGAGGGAGAGAGAGAGAGAGAAGGAAGGCGGAGGACAAGAGGAGAGTAGTGTGTGCAAGGGCGGAAGGCATTTAAAAGGGTTTTTGCGAGATTGTACTGAAGGAGCAGCGGAGGAGAAATATACGTGAGTTGAAGGAAAGAATTATGTGAGTGGTATTTATCGTAAAAAGGGTTAGCACCAGTATTCCGCTTCTGCAGTCCCAGGTTCAATCACTGGGTTGGATGGAGGATTTTCTCTTGCAGTGTGTGTTTCAAGGGATCTGTGTGTGTTTGGGAGGGTTTCTCTGGGTTCTTCCATTTCCTCCCACAACCCGAGTCCTTAAGTAGTGCAGTGATTAATCAAGTCGGGAATTAAAGAGAGGACACCTTAAGATACCCCTACACCTATCTTACGCAATCAATTATATTATAGTTATTATTATTTTTTACCATTATCATTATTTTTATTTGTTAAATTAATGCAAATTCCTGCATGGTTTTGATCAGTCCAATGACCGGCTTCCATTCTCCTTCAGTCTCCTTGTGGTGCCATAAAACTGCAACCAAGGGGAAAAGCCATACGCTTATGTGTGTGTGCACATTGGCAATCCATAATCGCTACAGCTTTTCCCTCTTGGGCACAGTCAATTCTTCACTCATCCTGCTGCACAGCACATCTTGAGCCAATCACGATCAGAGGTCTTACTCTCTATCAAGTATCAACAGAACTAAAACCACTTATTCCAATAACAAATGAATCACGAGAAACCATGTCAGGTGATAGAAAAACAACTTTCACATGCCTTTATTTCAAACACGGCCAAAAATATTTTATTAGGGCTAAACAAAAAAAAAATATACACATGGCAGTCTCAACAGCAAGCAATATTTAGCAACTTTGAGTGCAAATCGTGCAGTCCTGCACTGTTATAAAATTGCAATAGAATCAGCAGACTATATTAAAAATACACTCTTAATTCTGTACCTGACCAGAACCCATGACTTGCATTATCCATCCCATTTGAAAGCAACCTTCACAATAACTTCATCGCTCCTCCACTTTCCTGGCAACTCCTGCACCCCCTACCCCCACATAGGCCTCCACCACTCACCCGCACAACTCTCCCTACCTCAACCTACTTCCCACAGCATAAACTGCACTTCAAGAGGAAAGAAAGCTTTTTCCTGCCACACCCCACAGAAGCATTGCACTAAATTAGGCTCTGCTTCACACTCTACGCTACACTCATAATAAACTTCAAATTTTGAAATGCATCTTACTACCCCCATGCCTTTTCCAGTACCATATAAACCATCACACTCAAACGTTAATCATCAGACAAGGTAAGCATTCAATGTTCCTGTTCAGTTGCTTCTTAAATAATGTTACAATGGCGGGCAAGAAAATGACATTGAATAATAATTTGTACATGGGGATAACAATAAATATGTGGTGTTAAAGGTTAATTGCTCGGCTCAGGAAATGGTTAATCAATTGTTATTGTTGTGAATTGGGACAAGTCATCCTTCATCTGCAACATATCAGTCTTAAATTTGGGCATTTCATTCATACATCACATAACTTTATACAAATTTTCCCATCATTACATAGAACTATCGATTTTTTAGAAATGTGGCCAACCAGAATTAGTGCCACTTGGTTGTGGTCACACAGTAAAATATACTGAGAAAGGATAATATTCAGTCAAGTATATTATGACTTATTAAAACTAATTTCACAAATCTCACACAACCATTCTGAGATCCCCCACCCGCGTTCTTCCTTCCATAAAAAAATAATTTCATCAGTAATCGTCATTACATGGCTTTCTATTATCTGCACTTCTGTAAGGTCCACAAATATCCACTATGTTATTATTACAATTGCTCATTATTATTATTATTAATTATTATTATTATTAATTATTATTATTATTATTAATTATTATTATTATTATTATAAGCATGTGGCCTCTTAGGGGATCCTCTTTCAATTCCCAATTTCATTCATTCATACTCAATGATTGTGGCTTTCGATAGCAGAAAGTAATAAAAAACCCCAAGAAAACCGACATAAAGATGGAAAAAAACCCATTGAAACTTGAGAAACACATTGAGAAGATTCTCTTGTCTCGTTTGGGTGTTGAATGCAGGACATCAAAGGTGGAAGGCTGTGGCTTTGCCCATCAGTGCATTACTGGACTATTCTGGATGTTGCTACTTAACAAATTAATGAACCTTACTGCACATGTATTGTACACTGCACTTCTATGCCCCTTTTCTTCACTTCCGTCCCCTCCTCTCCTGGCTTATGTATTATCCATACTTTTCATTATCCAAACGCCTGTTTAGTCCATTTAGTCTGGATAATAAAGATTCTACCACCCTTCTAATGTAGGGTCCATATCACCCATGCAACTCATTGTTTCTTGACGCCAACACACCCCTCCCAAATATAATCTTAATGAAATGCCAAGGAGCATTAGCAACAAAACACAAGGATGGTATCACCACTGCAATGAGACAAGCAACCTTCTTGCCACCTACATGCAAGTGTTAGTATTAGCAATCAGCCACTTATTACCATAACTTATTGTTATGATGGACAGGAGTGCACATAGAGAAATGATACTTTTGGTCTGGTCACAGCATTAATCATGTACAGTTCATCCAAAAGGCTGATGAATTAATGCATACTTGGATTATGTCTGCAATGTATTCTATAACATAATGCCATGTGGATATGTAGATGTTCAAAGCCATGTTGCACATGGGATTAGAGTTACAGGTCACTAAACCACTCTAAAAATAAGAGATTAACCTGGCTTAATAATTCTTATCTCTTGCTCAATGATCTTTCCTCAAATAAATCCTATGTGAAATGTAAGGAGAAATTCATTTATGCACATATCAGCTTGATATCCATTACACTCTTATGTTTGGTGACAAAATTTGCATAGTCATTAAAAGGTTGTCAATGAAATCAAGGAAGATGTCAAATCTGGAAGCTAATAACTTTAAAAAAAAGAGTGAATTTATCAAGATTCTGGACCAGGAAAATATTTCTGGTCAACAGTGATACCTTAAATATATCAATATGCCAGAATTTTTAAAGGCAACAAAAATCATAGAGGACAAAAGAATAATTCTGTAAGTAATGCTCATGTTGTCTTATCAACAACAGCAATAAACTATTTCTGGTGATAATTCTCCAGAATGTACAAGTCTGGCAATATCAGTCACCCCTAATCACCTCTAATCAATGTTTCTCACATGCTCCCATCAGTAACATGTCAATTATAAGCAGTCTCCTTTAAAAAAACTACCTATAATCCACATCCAAATCCTAAGAAAAATCTCAACTATCACAAATACTCTCAATTATGACAAAAATTGCTGATCAATTTCCTGAGTGGCACTACCAATATTCATCGAGCCTTTGGTGAGTAAATTTACCCTTGTTCTTTTCATTGATCCTATTCATGACCAAGTAATCAAACATTCTGTTCGTCTTGGTATGTCTACATTTGCTCCGCAGTGGTTTTTTTTGTCTTTTGTTTTTTTAACCATCGGAATTCAAACAGCAGGATAACAGGAATTTTACAAATGTGTTTGCCTGCCTAGCCTAGTATTGTGTGGAACTGAAAATCCTCTTATAATCTCGGCCTTTTGATGTACATTCCATTCATTTCACTGTGTGACACTCATTTGAGCAACTTCCCTGCATACAGTACTGTGTGGCTATATCTCTTCCCTTATATCAAACCTATAGTAATGTGTGTGTTTACATGTGGAAACACCCATGATATTGACATTCATCACTGGATAAAGAGCCCTGCTTTAAACAGTTATGGATGGTCCTATGAAGTACCAAATCGCATTCCCATTACTCATCAACACAAACATATCAATACTTTGGCAGTAGATTCTCTCTCATGTCGCATGAGATGCTCAACGAACCTGATGTAACAATTCTGACACAGCATTCATCACGTGAGCTTGTGAACATCTTGGACCTCTTCAAGTGGGAGGCTGGCTACCACCAAATTAAAACCCTACATGCATCACTCTAGTGGATCCGTCCACCAGCTGTATGTGCCTCTGTGCCCCAAATGCATACTGACAAAACCTATCACGACCCACCGCATGTTCTGCAAACCGGCTGGGATCACAAGTGCGACACAATTACATCCCTGCACCCCCAAATGGACATGCAGTTCCTGTAAGCCCACCTGTCACTATGTGGCTGGCAGGTCCCAACATCTCCCTAGGTGCATGTGGTGTCATCGCGTACATCTTCCCTCCGTGGCAACCCGCACTCTGTCACGCACACTGCAACCAACCCACAACCGTACACAACAACGCACTGGCCGATTTAAAAGGAGGGGAGCTAGGCCCAGCCAGTTTTTCACAACACTAAGGGAAAAGGGTGGAAGGGACGAGGAAGAGGGGAGGCGGGGAGTGGTGGGAGCCCCTCCGTGTGTGTGGGTTCCCGTGGCTGGTGGGATGGTGCTGGGCAGGGGCAGGGCGAGCGGGGGGCGAGCACCGGGGCCATGTCGGGGGTGCGGCTGCCTAGCAACCCCAAGCCTCCGAACCGTACCCGGCTGAGCCGCTCTCGGAGATGAGAGTTGGATCCGCCATTTCGGGGGAGGTGGAAAA
>KZ538166.1:86351-99878 GCA_000934665.2 Catajapyx aquilonaris | reverse complement strand
TCCCCCCCCCCCCCCCTTCCTCTACCCCCGGCCCGCGTAATTAGGTAAAAGAAACTCATTTTGGCTGCAAACTTGAGTTGATGAGAAAAGTAAGTACTGACTTTCCCGGGACTCCGCATGGCGTAAACACTGGAAATATTACATTTTGTCTAGTTTCCTCCTCCCTGCTGGGACTACAAAATGACAAACACTCTCAATTTTGCCTCCTCTTCACAAACTTTTTAACAATGCGAAACGTCACTAACCGAACAAGGGCGGGGGTGGATACACAACCGAAGTTATCCACTCTCGACTAGCCAAACAAACCTGGGCTTACAAATACGAATTCTAGAGGTTCATACACACATGAACAAAGGATTATTGAATTAACACTTTGCAGTTTATAGTAAAAATGTAATTTTAATTCTCAGCATAAACTCAATTTTTACTAATGTACAAATGTTTAAATTTCCAAACTGTGGCATCATTCGTATATAATCGCTAATATATCGTGTAACACCGGCCGCTTCAGGCTTACGAACTATAAATGATAGTAGTAAACAAAAATCCTCGATGCGAAAAGCTCGAGAGAGGAAGACTGCTGTAGGCAGAGATGGGAAAAGGAGGAGGGAGTTTATTTGCATTGCGTTACAGGCGTATCCTTCGGGTTTCTATTTTCTTGTACATGTAGTTGTTTCTGTGTTTGTGTTTCTTGTGCCTCAAGGGATGCACAAAGTAACGAGTTAAAGAGGACCTTCCGCAACTAAAATACCGCGTAAATATTTTGCAGGCAGCCCTGCAGGCAATTCTAGTAATTTGTATCCTGCTACATAATTTTTTAGAGACGCAGTAAAAATAGTGTATAGCCTACCCTTCCCGAAGGAGTGCCCCGCCTCTTTATTTTGTTCCTCACGTTTCAGTCCATTCAATCGCAAACGTCCCGAATGAACTTAACAGAGTACGATACTAGAGATTGAACATGGCAAAGAGCTCTTTGGTATTGAGATATTTCCTCGTAAGGCGAAAGCATAACGACACGCCAGACGCCAATTCTAGCACCTCAAAGGCTTTTATTGCCTCTGCCTCATTTAGCAAGTGGCAATACCCAGGGCCTACCAGTAAACGTCAGCAATAGGGCGCGAAAACACATGCCAATAATGGTTTCAAACTGTGGACTTTTGCCATCTGGGATTCCTACCAAAAACAGTTCTCCATTCTAGTGCTTCAGAATGGCCCTGTTTGGGTAGCTTCCTCTCTTGTCGTGTACCGGTGAACGATGAGCACCAAGCCCCTCCTGTCTCGCTGGCTAAACAAATACAGAGAGTGCACGCCGTGAGCGAGATTACATCTTCAAATGAAAGAGATGGTTTAGTCAACAAAGAGGTCTATCGCCGTTCTCAGAGAAGAGAATGAGAACCCTCGAGATGGTAAAGAGAAAGGAGGCTGGTGTAGGAGGGGGAGAGGAAAAGGGGAGGAGGGGAGTGCCTTCAATGTTGAGAAGCACAAGTCCAAGTTGGCTTTCAAAGGGAGTGCGGAGTCCCACAACAGGTACGGAGGATTCTTCTTGTTTTGGTCGAGACTATTTGGCAGATAATGGTGGCCAAGTTTCAATTCGGGGCAAAAAATGGTGTTGACATACAGAAGGAGGTAGTGTTTACTTTGTCCTGGCCTTCCATGATAGGTCCGTTTCGAGTGCACTCACAAAGTGCAACGCAATAAGTGTGTACCTAAGTAAGTGGAAAGTTAGGGTAGCAGTTTAGAGGAGCTTTTTCGACACAACTTTCAGGAGGCTGCCATAAATTGCATACAAATTTCAGGCTACCGACTGCCCATGAGGAAAAATGTGACAGCGAATCGTCGCAAGAAAATGATTGTTAAAAATCACAATGACAAATGTAACATTATATGAGTTACTCTAACATATCTCCCTTAATTTACTTTCCACCCTTGAATCTGGTCAGACCCGAAAAATAAAACAACACTCTGTTTCCTTTACAAAAAAACAACAACCCATTGACACTGCTTTAATGATCCGCACCATCGCGTGTAACTACAAAATAGTCACCTTTTACTGCTCGTTTTATTCATGCAAAAGCCATTCCTTGTACGCACTGGGTTGCAACGAAGATGAGCTCTTGAAAAGGAGCTACTTTATTTCCAATTTTCGGGACGGCTTCCCCCCTATCCCAGGAGAAGACCATTTTACCCCCGTCTTTTATTATTATTTTCCCACACAAGTTCACATCCCATGGAAAAAGCTACATCTCTGTGTGCAAAACTGAGTCCGAACTCGTCTTGTTTTTGTTCTGGCCAGCAGCTGCAAGCTTTATTACAAGAAAACGATTCCACCACCTTTCCATCTCTTCTCTAGAAAAGCCTCGCACCTTCCTTTCCCCAATTCTGTCCCTCCTCCATCCCTCCCACGAAACACCGTCTCCTGACAGGACAATCAAGTTTTCACTTCCCAACTTTATTGAATAAGGAAGAACGCAGTAAAACACGGTAAGTCCTGAGCCTGCGAGTTAGTTATCTACCTCTTCCTCTACCACCCCAACTCACATTTCCATTTTTCCTCCTGGGGCACTTGGACGTAACGTGCGGAGACAGAAGAGCCTCCCACATCCTCGTCGGGAGATTACTTGGTGACACCTGCAGCTTGCCCACGGGTTATACAGATCCTTTTTCCTCCCTTCTTTTTTTTTACTATGCTTCAGGAAGCCCCCTTCCTCCTCTTTCCTTTCCAAAGCCACACACTCCAGAAGCTGGCTTTTACAGCCCATTCGTGGTACTCCTGGACCAGTCTCTGAGAAAGTGGTGTCCCCCCCTCTCTGCTGTTCTTTTTTTCTATATAACACTTGGTACTAGTGATGTTTTCTAGTTCGCAGTTAAGTTTGCAGTGCAAAGATTACATGTCAGCATGGAGTGTACGGTACGTGTTTATTGACACATCACTTGATGTTAAGTTTTAGAATCATTCGCATAATTTAATTTCAGGCAAATACGTATGTTAATTTTGACAATTTAGTACATAAACAACGCCAACATCAGATATAGGCCTGAGGGTACAGTCCGGGAAGATGACATTTAGAAAGACCTGCATTTTAAGCAGTGTAACATGTTCAGGAGAATGACATGGCAAAGTCAGACAAGTGTCAAATTGTTTTTGTCCCTAGGCCTGGTTGGCTCAAGGCTAGTATATTTATGCCAACGTGTCACACTCGATCGCTTCACGCCTCTCTCCCCACCCGCACCAGTACCTGCTCTCGTCTCATACATTGTTCCGTGAACACTGCTGAGAAGTTCAAACACGTAAAATTTCTAATGGGCAACCAGGACGACATGGAAATAATATGTGACGTGTGGCAAAAAATCTTATTTACAGGATTCCATCAGAGAAACAAAAACTGATGGGACACCGGAATCTATTACAAATGGACTTGCAGATAGATTTTTAAAGACGGGCATTGCATTTTTCGGCCGAGCATATGCATATTATAAAAAATTACACAGAAGTCGCTATACTATGGTATAAAACGTTAATATTTCAGTCCAATCCAACACATGAACCTAAGTCAGATTCGAATTACGTTGTAGGTAGATGTATTAATATTTCAGCTCGGCAAATACCGCCATACCAAAAGAACAAAAAAGAAATTGCAAATACCAAAAAAGACAAAGAGAGTCCAGAGCGACCAAGAAGCCACCTAGTACGCCACTGTGCAACTCCACATGTTCATTCTGCCTTATTCAGTACCTCCAGAATGCAGTCCTGGGCATTATCAACGAGATATATGCAGGACACGCGGCCAATTTCAAGTCGGAGTCCACATTTAAACTTCCCCTGCTAGAAATCGATCCAGGCAGAGCAGAACTAGGAAAAAAAGGAACCTTCTTCACGCACTACGATAATTCACCACTGTCTCTTCCCATTTGCCCCCGGTTCCTCGGGTCACGGAAGGATGCAAAGTCACCTATCTAGAGCCCGTTCAAAATTCAGCTCCAGCATGACCGTTATTGGCGGACCTTCCCTCTCCCCCCAAAAAAGAGGCTCCGGTTAGTCATTTCCTAGTGTCGTCTAGCACAGGCGCTTTTCAGGCTCCGACTGCACGGGACAAGCAGTCTGATAATGGGAAGTGGCTACGGCTCTTCTAATGCTTCTCTGCCCCGACGAAATGACCCCCTTTGGAAACCAATCGGCCCCAACCGAGGGATTTGCGACTTTATTTACTACCGTTCCCCCGGGCGCAAGTAGCGGATCCATCACTGTAAACCCTCCATCCCACCCACCGAGAAAACCGTCCCACCCTGGGCCCCCGTCCGTGCCCGCCCGCTGCAAGACGTAACGTACGCTCGCCAGCCCGCCTCCACTCAATCCGGATTTTGCCTGTGGCCCAGGCCTACTTTTTTATGCAGTATTTGCCGCAAAACTGCTTACAACTACCTCGTTTCCGACTTCCCGGAGACCATCCCCCCCTTTCTGTATATATGACAAAAAAGGGGGATCAGTGTAGGAAGAATCTGGGGATGTGGTTCGGCTATCGGGTGGGAATTGGCCAAATCTTGGGAGTTACGGAACTGATGGACAAATTGTTTGGCCTGGGGTCAGTCATTTGCAAGCAGAATTATTGGTTAGCAGGTGGGATGCGTATTCTTACGAGTTGCTGCTTAACAGTGCTCTAAAGGGCTTTTATAAACTTGTGGTTCGATCGATGTGGGCAAATAAGGATTAACAAGTAATAATATGAAGTGGAAAAAACATAAATTACAGCTTACAAAATAGTGACTTACTGGTTGTACAGTAATTAAAAGGAAAATCACAATATTTTCACCTTATCCTGATTGCGAGGCAGCCCGCCGAGAATGGGAGGCATGAGTGTAGCCCTGAACAGTCAGGAAAACAGTGGATTTTAATATTGTATGGACACATCTTGTGTTTTTGACTTTGATATTTGCTACCTTGTTTCACATAACTGGTCGCTGACAGATAGCGTGACTAGGTGGCTACTCATCATTTGATACTCATGTGCATTCCTTTCTTTGGATATTCCGCTGTGCAAAATATATTATGTACAGTACTGTACTGATGCTTCTGAGATATTCTGTGCATCATGGCACAGTCTTCTATTCCTAATTTAAAATTACTAGTTCTTAACTATATTTTATTATTTTAAGAAGATCTAACCGATTCACCAGGAAATACGCCATCTCCCAAAATAGAAGCGTCTCTGCTCAATCAGGAGAGACGTAAAAATCTCAGTTTTACTACTTCTTTTAGAGAGAGATGGGAAGATAGGGATAGTAAATCCTATCTGAAGATTTTCCTTCCGAGATGTCTTGAGACTGTCCAAATGACAAGGATAGGATTTTTCCGTTTGCAGCAGGACGAAACCGAGAGGGTGGCAGGGGGTGGGATAGGGAGGGCGAGCAGTGCACACCTGTGGCAGATCCAATGACGAAGACGGATCGGGGGCGTCACTTACCTTTGGCCGAATGATGGAGCGGCCTGGTCCAGATTGGGGCATTACGGTGAATTGGAGCGAAATGGGAAAACGCTGTAGGCTGAAAGAACACCAGTTGGGGATTCCGTAACAACCGCCCCATTTCTCTCCCGCACCCTCCCACTCACCTACCTCCAAAAATAATGATAAAAAATTGCACTGATTTTAGAAGACATGGGAAGAGTGACACAGACCTCAGTTCAGCCGTGTTCTTCCCATATGTGTCATGTAACGGGTCTTTTAAGTTACTAAACTCCTGTTGGTCAACTGACAGAATAGTGTAGTGTGCAATTAAATGCGTAATACTGGGATGGAAATGCAGAATTATTTTGAGAGAGGCTCACAAAGATATATCATTGGAAGTGTTCTCCTTTCTTGAAATTATATTTATCATCACATATTGACTTGCAAAATCATGATAAAAGCGTAGGCAATGTTAAGAATTTTCAATTCTAAATTCAAACGCATTTCAGGCGTCATATCATCATTATGCTACATATTCCAATGTAATATACATTACATCAAATAATGTTCATCCAAGTTATGTCCCTTCACGCGAACAAAATGACAGTGTACCGTACCGTACCGTACTGTACCATATCAACCGCCGTCATACATCTTTTAGCTGCTCGAAAAAATCAGAACCCTTTGATTGCATCCTGTTACTAATTCTCTACTCGCAACACTAGATTTTATGAGCACCTGGTATTTCTTCCTTTGATGCAAATTTTTCCCTGGACTCTCAAAATATGACTATAGACGCCATGAAATACTATTTGAATACTGTAGACAGACCTTCCTAAGGGACTAACCACTTCCATAGCAAGTGTCTTCTATCCACTAATTGAACCGTGTGATGACATCCTGGTTTCCCAGTGACTCTGTACGCGATTTCCTGAAAGTGGTCACCTCTAGCAGGTTGTAGAAGGGCGTCTTCAAGATCATTAAATGCAACTAACATTACTAAATAGTGCCACAACAAACCTTTGTCCGTAAAATTGCACTTAGGCTACTTACACACCTCAGCATTATGGCAAGGCACAAACAAAGCAAAACATTAAATAAATGCGGAGGGCCCCATCCCCAAAAGCTCTCTACTCACAGAACACTGTCAGTGTAACGGAGCTCCTCATTGGCTCCTCTTCACTCTCCCGCATCACCTGATTGGTCGCCTCGCATGCGATGGTCTGCCTGTTCTCGAAGCGGGTCACGTT
This sequence comes from Catajapyx aquilonaris, assembly GCA_000934665.2. Classification (NCBI taxonomy): domain Eukaryota; kingdom Metazoa; phylum Arthropoda; class Diplura; order Dicellurata; family Japygidae; genus Catajapyx; species Catajapyx aquilonaris. Next base: position 93,187 of record KZ538166.1, on the reverse strand, counting down.
GAACGTGAGTCGACTCTGCGTCTCGTAAGTGCCGTCAGTCTGGGAACACAACAGATTAGTGTAAGTAAATTATTTTTAACGCGTAATTTAGGATGATGAAGTGGGAGAGGCCACCTGCAGAAATGAGATTGCCTCCAACATTACCACTCCATTATGGTGTCAGAACACGTGAGATTTATGTAGAGCGGAGCAGGCGGGGACTAAGGAAGGGGGGGCAGGGGGAGGGAGGGGGTCTTCAGGCTGACACGCGTCTCCAGCTATCTTTGCCACTAAGATAGTGCGCTTCTCTTCTTGAGAGTAAAAGCTGTCGCCTCCGATGCATTTTCGGTTCCAGGTTGTGACAAGATGGAAGGATGTGTACATTCTCCAGCAAAATCAACCCTATCAAGAACCCCCATGTTGTCAAAGGACTGTTCAAGAGGTGGATCCTGACGAGTCTTGAGGACGGGGCCCAATAATGCATATTTTTCCTTCATTTTCTAGAGATGTCGATGTAAGACTCTGTACCCTTATGATGATCTCACTCCGTCAGATGTGTGCTGTACTATCGGCGAACACTATTTCCTATCCTGTGAGTGCCACTACCTGCGCCACATGTGCAGCAGGTAGTGGAATTCGCAGGATGTACGAAAGAACGTGTCAGTTTGTCGTGAAGTACTAGACATGGTGTATGTAGCTTAATTAACAAGCTTGTATGTAGAATAATTTATGTTGCTCACAGTCCACCTTAGTTTAGTCTGGCCCACGGTCTTGCCTCTTCCTCTTTTCTACCAACATGGCTGTGCAGACTTAATTCCCTTCTCTGTCTAGTACCAAAAGAAAATATATTGGAACCTTCCCCCTTCCCAAATTACACTTGGTAAATGATGAAGGCCCGTGCGCTAGTCCTTCAAAGTAAAATGCACTACCCAATCATATAAGAGCAAGCGAACATAAAATATGCACATATCTATCACACATTTTAAATTTTTTCACTGGTTAGTGGTGGCCTCTATTACCTCTGGTAAATATGCAAAATCTGCTAAATTGTTATAATATGCAGGGAAACAGTCCGTTTCTATGGAGCTTACCCATTTTGGAGGGAAAAGGACAACTCATGTATACAGAGCATGCATGCAAAATGCGCTGCATTTCATCCATCTGGATAAAGCAAACATGAAAAGGCAAAAGCAACATGCAATGGCATCAAATATGGAGAAAAATAAGTTTGATGCACATGTATAGGAAAATGGACCTATTTTATCCTCACATCTCTAATCAATAGTGTTCACCCGTTCCCCCCTCCCTCCCTTCCCCTCCCCTCCCCTCCTACCCCTCTCTCCCCCCTGAAAGGGGAGCAGCTGACACATTAGTGACTGGTGCAACTGGCCCCCACCAAATTACCGGTAGTTCCTTTCACACCGGGAACAGTTTAGTGCGCGAGCTGCCACACTTGCCGCGATTCATGCTATTAATGTGACAAGCACAGCGGCACACATGGCAAGATCACAATTTAAAACTGCGCACATACACAACCCTCCGGGGTTCACACACTCGCAAAAATAACACCTGGCCATAGACTTCACCAAAAACTCATCGATGCTTAATCCCCCTAACAGTTTGCTGATTGGTCCTGTGCCATCAGTATGCGCCACTTCAACTAGCCAGTTTATACCATCGCTAATATTTATTCATGATGCGAAAGGGCTGAAGTAGCACCTCCACAAAATGGCTGCCTAATGAGGTCAGCGCATCATCGGCCTCCCAGACCCGCATAACATCGCAGGTACGGAAAAAGCCCATGCCACTTCCTGCATTTGCCCACTTTATCTACAAAGTATTACGCTCGTACAACGTATTACACTCCTAGTCCCTACAGCCATTCTGATAACACAACCGTAGAATCAGCCATCGGGCGGCGGACATCACCGCCAACGGTAACGGAACGTTAACGGTAATCGTTCATCCATTGCGATACACTATCGCTCATTTCTGGGTCGTCAAGGAGACGACATGATTGAATCACCTTGATGCACTTCATTGCCAAGATGGTTTGAAAATCGCCTCAAGGGGGAAACGAGGCCTTCTCATTGATTAATGTCTGTCATTAAGCGGAAAATGAGGAGAAGAGAAGGTGAGCATTTTCGTGGCGGCAGGGGGGTTACGGCCTCCTTCCCCCTTGGCTTTTATTCAATAAGGCTGCGTAGTTGAGTGTAATTGAAGACGTGTCTAGTTTGCACCATATCCGAAGATCAGGTGCGACATCGTCTGCCTGACTTCTGCCACTTTGCCACCTTATTTGATTATTGATAGGAGCCGCAATTTTTTGGGGGTCGTAAATCTGTGTTTGGGTAAGTTTCATAGAATATAAAGGCTGGGAACCGTGTTAATTAAGTGAAACATGAGGTTTCGCCACAAGTTTTACAAATGCTATGAACAACAAGCGAAACCAGACTCATCCAAATTCAAGTCATATGAAACTGACAACTTAACCAGAAGCCACAATAACATAAGGGAAAAAAACTTGAATTTTCCGAGGGAAGTTCTGAAGCCTGACAATACCGGTGCTCTCATCAAGGTTTTCCATTTTTGGGGGGAAAAATCTCAGAAAAATAATTCGTTTCGCTGCAAAGCAAACGGAGCGGAACAACTAGTAGTATACCTTCTATATATACCGTACAATATACGCGCAAAGTGCAAAAATGTAAATTGCTCCTAGCGGGCGTGTTGCAAAAACGATTGCCAAGTTCCTTGCAAGAATATTACAAAATATATGCCACATTTGCAATTTAATACCACATGATGTGTCATACACCGTAATAAAATAGCCTGGCCAAAAATGATAAAAATGCGCACTAACCATTCGTAACAAAAAAACGGAAGATTATGAGGTCGTTGGGTTAATATACAGGGGCAATTTTACGAACACACATTATTTACATTTTATGCAGCAATAAATACGGCCGTTTTCCCTCGACATGTTTCCCTCCCTCAGAAGAAAGAATATGGAATGTATATTACGTCTACCACTGTTATTACACCCATCATTTTGTTTCACGTCATGTTATGCACACAGATTAGGAATTATCGGCTTGATCAACACCCCCCTCTTTGACAGCCTGGATTGCAAATCTTAAGCTTACCAACGCTACCCCCCCTTGAAAACAAGTTAGGATTAAGCGCTTGCTCTACCCTCCAAGTTAGTACCAAAGCCTTCAATTTCACACCTAGAGACAATCTGAACGGTTCCATTAATGACCAAACGCAACCTTAGGAACCGAAAACTTCCCCATCCCCAGAAATTATGGGTAAGCAAACGGTTCCTGAGAGCGAGTGTTTTCAATGTATCTCCAACGCCTCCCCCCCCCCCCCATCCGAACCCTAATCCTGTTTTCTTTGAGGTAGGGGCAAGGGGGTGGGGGGAGGGAGATAAACGCAAGCTCAAACCGTTCCTGCACGTCCCAGTAGTGATTGGAACCTCAATGGAAGTGCAGCTCTCCTTTAGAAACTGAGAGGGTTTGGAGGGCAGGGGGAGGGAGGGGGTTCTCGTAATTTCCCACCCAGAGAAATAGTAGGGGTCACATTTTATTAAACCGTTGTGGCGTGACAAGCAAAACAGCCTTCGGGGACCTACAACTCCCACGTTCCACTGATTACTCATGTACCTACGAAACCCCCTCGGTAATTTTAAGTACACGAGCTGGAGTCGCCTACATAAAAAAGGTAGAAAAAAGAGACAGGTAGGGAAGTACAGACTGGTTAAAAAAAGGTGGTTACCCACCCCATGCCTTCTATAACCAGCCGGGTAATCAAGAGCGTATGGGAAAAAAGTGGGGGTCCACTGTAGGACTTTTAAAGCGTTACACCGTCCGCTTGTTGCCATTCTGGCTCGTCTCTAATTCGCCAATCTCGCCTATTAAAGCTTTCACTCTAGGGGAGGACATGGGGCCCGCCCCCTCAGTTAATAAAGGAACAAAACTGGTGTGGTGGCCATCTCCAGGGTCTTCTTAAAAGCCTGTTTCCTTGTGTTTTCAAGATGAAAGGGCATGCCAAAGGGACTCGTGCCTCTCCCAAAATGAAATCCCTAATTGCTAATATACATGAAATATACCCAATTCTCGGCGCTGTTCTTTCGGAGCTCACTTTTTTTGTGTGGGTTTTGCTATTTTTGTTGTTTTTCCCTCGTTCGCCTTCCCATCCGTTTTTCGGGGGGTTCCTTCCTTTGGGAAGAGATTCCCCACGATCACCAGGCAATCAGCATTCTGATGCGCACCACGTTTTTGAGTTTCGGGGCAAGTCCGGGAGAGAAGATTCGGAGAAGGAGGGTTTGAAGAGGGGATAGGGAGGGGGGTAGGGAGGAAAGGAAAAAGGTCTATAGGTGGTCCAAAAAGAGAACATGGGCAATTATGGACGACACAAGCCGGAAACCTGCACAAGAAAGCAGAAGAGGGATACCTTTGTAAATTCCAATTTCCTCATTTTTGTGAAGAGTGGTCGAATTATACGTGGGATTCAATCTTTACGGTTATTTGAGGCAAGCGGATATGCGAACAATATGGTATTATGGACAAACTTGAGCTTTTAGGTAGAATGAAACCTTAATAAATTCCTATTTCCTCACTTTCGTGCAGAGTGGCGTATATATAGAATTATACTTATACTTCATTTTACAGCGAGAAGATAGCCAATAGCACAATGTCACATGTAGAGATTCCATTTTTAGAGGCCCTCATCCTTGTTTGTTCCTTGTTAGGGTTCCTGGTTAGTATGAAAACGTCAACACAGCTAGCCAGTTAATTCAGGGCCAAATTATAGGTTTTACAGAGCCTATACATACGATCACATCACGATTTTAGTACCTATACTATACAGTATATTGGCATCTTTCTTTACCAGACCTTTTCGGGATTTTTCGGGCCACTTTGAACTATTATATTTTTAAAACTCTATTCATGAGATTTGAATACCATTTAATATTGATGCATTTCTTACTCATAAATGGGGCTACAGTCTTCACGAGATCCACTTTAATTTGTGATTCCGGAATATCTGTCCTCATTGAGGATAGCCTCAGTTACATTATACAGGACGTGGCCAAGCCCCAGTTCAAGATTAAAATGCTAAGGAAAGAACTTGTGGATTTTAAACCCAGAAACGAGTTTCAAGCGAAGAAATATTCACGACAAATTGATATTTCCCTGAGTGTTGCTGCAACAAGTTGTTCTCTATAAAACTGGTGCTAAAGTAAGCAATCCGTAATAATTATTTTGGATAAACTATTGTTTATCCGCACCTTAACAAAGCGGTCGGGGTATGGCGGGCGGGCCTCCCAACGCGACGGTTGGCAATATTGCGTCACAAACAATCGGGTGCCTTGATACTGCTGCCAGCCAAATTCGAATGCCTTCACCGTTGCTTGACGAAGTGTCGTTCTTTGGGTTAACGGACTGCAGCAACCATCATGGCTTTCATATTTCCCACCTCCTTCATTAATACTGTGGTCCTAGCACTCGTCTGATCGGTTCGCGTGGCAGGGGCAACAAGACGCCCTTGTTGTGCTCTCTCGGCAACATATACACAGTGAATACAGTGAATTTGGTGGGAATATGGTTTGAATAACAGCTTGCCGCTGCCATGGATCAGCAACAATACCCACGCTGTTTACATTAGAGTTGTTTCCCATTAGAGCTTGGAAAAAAATCATGATGAGACTTCCACATATAATGCTAGTAATAATGCAGCCTCTCGATAAAATCTTGATTTCAAAGCAAGCCATTTTGTCCTTCAACAGCAAAGCTACATTCCATTATTTTCTGGTTGCAATTAATATATTACTAATAGTAATTAGTTATTAACATTTCCGAAACGATGTAAGCTATTGATTTGCACTTTGATAATAAAGCCGATATTTTTACAAGCACAATTATTTCAAATTGATCAGCAAATAAGTTTTTAGTGGCCACTGAACCTACTTTATTTAGGATCATTTTAGAGATTTTTCACATAATTATACTTGAGGTTGGCTTACGTTCGTACATGTTTTAATGCGGCAGAACGCTAATAATTCTGCATGGTTTTTGCCTTTTTCGTAGCAAACTGTTGCAATCCAGCCATAAATTAATTCCATTACTTCAAAAAGCACACGAGTAACATGACCACATTCTCTAGGAAGTAATTAATACTTTAAAACTAAGTCTTAGTTAGCACATTTTTGGCGCTAACCTGTTTATTTTGAAGCGGTTACTTTTGAATATGTGTTACGTTTGTAGGGCAAAGTATTTAGAGATAATATCAGGTTGCACGGATCCGTTATTTTTAACGCTTGTAAATGAGGTCTGGCTGGAAAAAAATCGTTTCTATTTCTGTATTGACATTAAGTGTTCGGTATTCGGTGTTACAAAGGGCAATTCTACTTTAGAAAGTTCATAGCAATTCAGAACGTAGATAAATGTTTTAATTCAGTATAACATTAGAAGGTAATAACTTTCATAACCAGAAAAGTAACTACTAAAATAAGCAGCTTCGTGCCAAAAACGTCAATACGGGCATTTTTATTAGAACACTCTGCATGTCCAATATTTGTACGCATACTACATCTGCAAAGCGGTGAATTCACCTGCCCGGCGTGCCAATACCTCGCACAATTTGACACATCTGCACTCATAAATTTGAAGCAAAAACAGTTACAATTCCAACAATAATATCAGGAACAATAATAACACACCGCGAGATTGACATATGAACTAAAATCAAATCAAAGCAGGGGGGGCGGGGGGATATATAAACGCGCATTTCATCACACCCGTCATATCAAACGTTACATCCTAACTCATCTAAATAATATCCTCCCCCCCCCC